>JAOUZG010026641.1:16297762-16321117 GCA_026289955.1 Argiope argentata | reverse complement strand
ATCATAATATTGCACTATCAATTTACACAATACATCTAATCATAATATTTTACTATCAATTTACATAATGCATCTATTCATAATATTGTATTATCAATTTACATAATACACCCAATCATATTATAATATCAATTTGCATAATTAATTTAATTATAATATTGCAATATTATTTTGCATAATACATGTAATCACAATATTTTAATATTAGTTTACATAATATACATGTAATTTTAATTTTAATAGAATAAATTTGTCTTAAATAGTTTTTTATTAATTTATTTTAATTTAATAATATTTATTTTATTTTTATTTTGCTGCATAGGCAAACAAAAGTCTGTGAAGAAATCTGGAAATTAATTTTTAAAACAAAATATTTTCCTAGTTATAAACTGAAGAACAATATATTTTTTGTTTATTATCGTTTTGTACTCGATACGCAGAACTGTACTATTTTTTTTTACTCAATCGATTGTTTCTTAGAATAGGAAATTTATATTGAAGAAACAATACTAATAATCCTAAATTAATAAATAATAATATATTAAAAAGATAAAGAATCAACTGAATCACCTGATCTATCACTGTATACAAAAGAAATTGAAAAAATGTTAATATCTATTAAATTAAACTTCATAGTAACTTCTGTTATCTTAAAACACAAGTTTTAAAAAACCATTCTCAATCACGGAACACAAAATGTATTATTTCAGAATTTCGTTTCCACCGTCAAGCTCAATGTTTCTTTTTCCGATGAAAAAAATTTCTTACTTTTTGACAGAAGGATCTTTTATCTTTTCTTATGGAATCAAAAATTCCCGAGCAATAATACTTTCAGTTTTTAATTGTTAACATATTCGTGAAGTATCCCGACGTTAGAGTAACAAACCCCACTACCAAACAGAAATTTTCTGCAGGTTACCTAAAAAGCAATTTGTCTATTATTGGGGCCGGGATAACCTAGTTGGTAGGGTGTTGGCTTGGCATCTATTGGGCTGCAAATTCGAACTCGCCAGCTGAAGACTCTTCGTGTATGTTGATGGTTGGCGCATGTTAAATCTGTCCTGGTGACAAAGTCCTCCATGTCGAAAGTAATACCACTGGGGGAGGGTACTCGGTCAGAGTTGACCTTTCTCTATTAAAGATCTAAATTACGATCTGTGGATGAATGAATGAAGCCCGTCACTTTAAAAGGGTTTGTGACGTGTGTGAGGTAGAAGTAAGACTTCTGCTCTCGGGTGCTCAGGGGTCCATATCCTTAGAAGCTACTGCACCTCTCCTTCAGTTATAAAGCAGGAAACGGGAACAACAACGACAAAACTCTTGAAGCTTACATTTAGTTGACTTAATATATGTTTAACTATATAACTGTATGAGAAAGTATATTGATAATTTTAAGGTATCCAAATAGATTCGGACAGGAGGTTTCTAAAAATATTTTAATGTTTAAATGATTATTATTCCGTTAATATAAGGTTAAAATAATGAATACAAGTGAAATTATTTAAATATATATGTACCTAGAAAAATTATATTTGGAAATAAATTCCAGCATTTATTTATTGAATTTAAGATTTTTTCAGAGAAAAAAAAGTGAAGGGTTTTACATTTTTTGTAACAACCCAAGTGTAACAGTTTTTAGAATGTAAGGTAATGTCATAAGAATAATATGAAAAAGAACGTTTTTGCATGTAATATATGAAATTATCTATGAGATTTTGGAATTTTTGCCAATGATATTAACATTAAACAATCATAAATCTACTTCTTGAGTATTTAACATCAAATACCTAGTTCATTACATTCTGCGTAATATAAAGATCACTAATAATAAATTTAAGATATATTTATAAATTTTGATTAAATTTTAAGATATATTTATTAATTTTGATTAAATTTTAAGATATATTTATTAATTTAAGATATATTTATTAATTTTTGAAATGGCAATATTCGCACAGTAGAATTATTAAAAAAACGTTCTTCAAAAAAGGCTAATTTTTTTTAAATCCTAAGAATTGAGCATCATTCAAATATCAATAATTTACCACAATTTGGCTTATAATAGACATAGAAATAAAATAAAAATATCACTGAAAGCATAAACGTACCTATTTAGTAAATAGGCAGGAAAATAAAAATCCGAATTTTCACATAAATTTGTTTTTAATCTAGTCAAATATCCTTATGAAATTTTGAGTTTTAAAACCTTAATGGATTTATTTTCGTACTGTGACATATTTCTACTTCTTTATAAAAGTTTCATAAAGATAGAAACTTTGAAGTTTTGTTGAAAATTGAAAAACACACACACTTAGAAATGGATTTTTAGGTAACTTTTAGAAATGTTTTAAGTTATAAATATGGACAAGCATAAGAAATAAAATAATGTTTTCTAGAAAAGGATGATTTTTTTCATTTCTAAGAATAGGGACAAAGGGACAATTTCTGAGAAATTTAGGAAAAAGAAAGAAAAATAATTCTAGAAAATTCAGCGGAATTTAGTTTCCAGCAGGTATTTCTTTTAAACATAGTTGAACTTAAATTTTTTATAATAAGAGTATTTATACATAAAATTTGAATTTAAATCATGGTACTTAATGTTATTTAATGCTGGAAAAAAGGCCTTTAAAATGACTATCTGCAGTTTATCAAACAAATTTAAAATCAAAGGATGATAAATATTAACCAGTTAAGGTATTAATGGATCTAAAATGAAATAATTTTTTTTTCATTCAATATCGTTAAAGAAACAAAATAATTGTTCATGTAAGCCGGTTACTTTTTTCATTTCTTAATGATTGCTTTTAAGACAATTTCAAAATTTAATTTATTGAAATTTATTTAAAATATTATGGTTTGATTTTAAAATATTTTTTAAGCAATTTAATTAAAGTATCTGCTATTCAAATTTATATTTATAAGCTATGTATAGGTATAATAAGGAATATAAATTGCTATTAGTTGCATATTCAGCATTTGAAATGTTTAATTAATTATTTTTAAGAGACATATGATTGTTATAAGGATTTTTTTCCTTCGTTTTCCTAGGACTGTTTTATTAACCAAGCACTGTGTACCAAAAAGTTCAATATGCAATACTTATTTAATGATAGCTTAAAAGTAGATTTCTGGATATAGTATGTATAAAAGAAAGCATTGTTTTGGAACTATCTTTGTTGTTTTTTTAACTCAGCTACCTCATTTCAAAAAAGAGATAAAAGGGAAATAACAGTGCTGATACAAATAAAGAACATAAAACGAGGAAGTTATTAATATAAAGTATATAAGCCTATCTAAAAAATTGAATATTCTTTTTTATTTTTTGGAAATAAAAATATCTTGGAAGAAGTAAGATAATGTTATTCAAATGAATATTGGAATTTTACTATTACTGTATAAAAATAGCACACGTAAGCAAATAAATATGTCTACAGATATTTAAAAAATTGGGAAAAATCCTGCTTTTAAATAAACCAGGTTAAGCTTCCTAAATACTTCGAGGGGGTTCAGCACCTTCTATTCGATTTCCTTTCCGTTCAGTGTTTTACGAACGCAAACTAAGGAAGAAGTTAAGAAAGCAAGAAACCAAGTTGGCTATCTGCTCGAATCAGTGACAAATATGCATAATCTCAACCTCCTTAGTATTATGGTGTGTTTGTATATCGTATATATACCTCTTTAGTGTTATGGTGTACTTATATGTATATTGTATATACATATAAGTTATTTAACAGATCAAAAGTTTTCATATATTATTTAGAATAATTTATAAGTTAATTAAATTTTATTTAGTGGTTCAAAACATCTTACTTAAATATAAATCAAAGCGTGCAACATTAGTTAAGATAATTCGCAATTTTCCTTTAGGTAATATTAGTAGGTAAGTTGGAAGGCTGAAGTAAAATAAGTAGCTTATTTATGAACATAGGCTTGACGTCCTGGCCTGAGGTTCGCACGTCTTCCCTGTGGTCTGGATGTCCCAGGTTCGAGTTCTGGTTCGGGCAAGGGTGTTCTTTATCCTGTGCTCTAACTGGGAGGTGTGCCTCCCCCATAAAAATGAATTTATGCCAGCAAGTATCACCTGCGTATGTGCTAGAAGTCAGACTGCTGCCCTCGGGTGCTTTGGGGCCTTTACCCTCAAAAGCTACTGCGGAAATTCGACCTAAATCACTGACTTCGTCAGCGGGCCTGTAAAAAAGAGCCATAAATAACATCCATATGAACATAGAAATGTTATACACATTAACATATAAATATTGTACTTCTGACGGCAAAATAAGGAAATAGCTAGCAGTTCCCGCTTTACCGGGCTTATTACTTCTCATAATTATTTTAAAATTATTTTTCTGTAGCTTATCTAAGTATTTTATGAAGCATGACATGACCCTAGCTGGTAGGAGCAATTAAGCATTAGTGTTATCAAAACTGTTGCCTGATTGATCATAACTACGATCTGATTTCTTAATTCATTGATACTTCAAACTTCTGCATGAGCTGGTACTGCATGAAATGTCCGTAGAAATGTTTCTAAGTAACCTTTGGAAAATAAAGGGATGCATTGTGGGTGAACGTGGAAGTCATGAAACTGGCGATCTCATTCAATCCTCCGAAATTTTTCCTCATGGCAATCACGCATATTACAATAAAAGAGAGGGTCTGTTGTTCAAAATGAATATTTCTCTTCACTTCTTCTAACTCTATGTACATCCTAAATTTCACCATATCCAAGTAAAGATCTGATTTAACTAAGCCTATTCAAAAAGAAATGTCACTCACTTGATTAACAGTCAACACAAATAAATTAAAAAGTTAAATCAAACATATTTCTTTGTAAAATATGCTTTCTACTTTTGCCAATTCTTATACTTATGAATATTAAACACTCATGAAAAATAAAATATTTATTTGTTTCTATAATATTATTTTCTGAAGAAATTGGTCATCATCACTTGATTTAATTAAACATGTCTAAAAAAGCTTCCTAATGGACAATCTGATAAAAATGTCTGATTTCTCAACACATCTGCTATATATGTGCAGTCAGTTTGAGCCATTCATGAGTAATTTTAAGTAAACTGCTTTAGAGAAATATCTGTTGAGACTGCACAGAAGTATTATATTCCCTTGGAGCAATGTGTCCAGAAACTGGTAGCAGCTGTCGATTTTATCTAGATAATAATCCGAAACATAAAGCTCATCGGATTCGTTCTTGATCTCTATGTAATTGTCCTCACGTCAAAGACACCACACCACCAATTCAAGCCATATTTCAATAACTTAATATAATAAAATCCGTGCTGGTAATTTCCATTTTGTCTGAAAAGAACTTCTTGAAAAATTGTACAATAAATTTTTCATGCTTTTTCTCGTAGTGACTGTTCTTCTATTTTGATGATTAAATATTTTTTTTATATAAATGATTGCTTTTATTTAACTTTTCAATTTTTTATATTTTTTATGTTATTCATTAAACTGCAAACATTTTAATAATTACATATTATGCTTTTTATTTTTATATATTAAAAAGATAACAATAAAATTGTCCTAAAATTATAAAAAATAAATAATGAAATCTAAAATTAGCAGTATTACTGTAAGCAATGTAGAATATCAAAACTTGAATTTGTCTGTTTTGTAATAAATCGCAATAATTCAGAATGAAAATAAGTCATCAGTTTTACTAGAACTTTCTAGAATATGTTTTCTAAATTATTTTCTGAAATATCAAAAGATTTATAATTTTATATTTTTATGTAATAAATTACATCGAAAACCAACGAACAAATATTTATTGAAGAAAAATATTTGATAAAAGTGGAATTTATTATATTCTTGTAATGCGTCATTTTTACATCTGTTGTGAAGTAATATCATGTATGTTGTATATGTTCTTGATTTATAATTTTTTTCTCACAGAGGTAGATTTAAAATTTTATTAATATTACTCAGGGCAGTAGTACACGTTATACCGAATAAAAAATGTTTAAATAATTCCGGTTGAAGGGGTTAAAATGCTTTGAAAGTATAGAACTATTGAAATCCTCAAAAACTCAATAAAAATGTTTTTCGATAATTAAGAGGAAATTATGATGATTTCTTTCAAAAACACACACTGTTATCTTAATTGAATTTTTTACAAATATTAATAATCATGAAATGCATAAAAAATTTGATTTCTAACAGCCATTGTGTATTTACTGTTAGAGAAAAAGTTCGCACATTTTTCATTTAAAGTGAAAAAAAATTGAGAATTTCTACTTAAAAATCACTGTTTAATTAATCCCAAATAGGTTGATAATTGATTAGCTTTTGCAGATTTTAATTAAATTGTTCTTAAAAAATAAATCATTATTCCACAAAGAAATTTTTATGTATTTTTTTCCTATTAAATAGTACTATCTCACATCACGCAATTATTTTCTTTCTTTCTTATTTCCTTTCTTATTCGTGAAATAATTCATTTCTGAATAAAATGCTGCTATAAGTAAAATTTTCGTGCCTTTTAAAGAAATGTTTGCCCATAAATTTTCGTGATGTCGAAATGAATTTTCTTTAACCTTCACGTGACTTTGCAGAAAAACTACGAGAAGAGGAAAATAACTTTTTGCATTCGAAGAAGAAAAGCAATTAATTTCAAGTGGAAAAACTTACGATAATTGTTGATTATTCTTTTTATAAAAGATGAAAATGCATAAGATTGCAATTTGTTCAGTCATGATTTTCAGTTTAGAAAATCAGATGTACCTTTGTTATATGAGATTTTTTTAGAATTCTATATTCAAGAAAAACAATTTGGACGAGGTTAAATTTCATTTTTACACAAATATCTCTTCGATGATGCAATAAGTTCTAAAGCGCTTTTAAAAGTCTTTAGGAAACACATAAATTCAAAGCAGGGAAAATTCGATTTCTCCTCTAATAGGACATTTAACAACGTCTTCGTTATTAATTTAACTTTTACTGAACAAAAATAACATGTAAAGTTAATATGCGAAATTCTTAAAAAAATGGGATATTTTTTTAAAAAAAAATGTATTATACAAAAACTCAGATCAAATTATTCGTAAATCGATACGACATAATTAGATTTGTATTTGTTTCAATTTTCCTAGTGTAATAGCCATAGTTTTGACTATGTTGCACCAAATCAGTGTTAAAATCATATCCATATACAATATTCAAAATAGTACAATGTACAAAAGTTCTGAAAAACAAACAAGTTTAAATGTGTGCATAACATTTGATGACTTTCAAATAGGTAAACATTTGAGCATTTGGTATCTTACTAGGTAAGCAAAGTAATGGAATGTTCGAGTTTTCATAAAATAGCAAACGCTAAGATTGAAATTTGTGCATTCTTAAGTTATATGCTGGACATATATATTTGTCAGTTACATTGTAAACATAGAGGTGGTTGTTCATCTAGCAATAACTGGGGATAGGGGAATCTGGTATACCCCAAGGCGTAAACGGGTTAAAAATGTGCCTGCTTTCGTCATGAAAATAAAAAAGTCATACATTTTTAAAATATAATTATCATGTCAGAACATGATGTTGTTTTGGGGATGAGATTTTTGGCGTCAACAAAAATCCTGTAGGCGAAAAATTGAAATTTATTATCTGCACGGGCATTTCAAAAAAATCAGCTTTTAATAACGTGTTGCCATCCTATTTACGAAAGCTTTGGTTAAAAAAAGTTAATGGCTACATCAAATAAAACCTAGGAAAATGTCATTTTTAACGTGTGATTATATGAAATGAAATAAATAAGAAATGTGATAAATGTGGTTTTTATTTGCTGTAGAAATTAACTTATTTTTATGAATTCAAATTTTGGAGTCATCAGAACCTCCGAACCAAAACAGCATCATGCTCTCACATGACCATGAATCGTATTTATAGAGTTGTTTAGTAGAAATGTGAACATGCAGTATTCTATTTATACGGCATTTATAAAAAAATTGTGTAAATTATCTTTTTTTCCAGCCACTTTAAAAATCTTTCAATTTAAGCTTATTTTACTTGTATCGATTTGGATTATAATGCTTACAGACAGACGAACAGGATAGAGCGACTGAGAGATACATGATTACCGAATGTCTTTTGTTGACTCAGGGAAAAGCAAATCTTGTAATTTCGTCAAAGTTTCGGGTTGGAATGTCTTCTTTTTTTGACGATTGCAAAACTTTTTTACAGATACTTTCTTTATATCTGAATAATAAAAAAGAGTAATTCTATCCATTTATCCGTTTAAACTTCCAACTGGGGATCATAACATTTTTATACATCATTTTTGTTTATTCCTGTTAAGCTATTAGAATACTTCCTTGATTTGTGTGAATTTTTGTACGTAGAATGGGTAACATTTTATGTGACGTTCTTGCCATATGAAAGAGAGCATCAACTACAGTCTTTTATTTCCTTCTTTTTTTATAATCTAGTTCTATGTTTTGGCGGATAAAAACAACTACCTCCGTTCGTACGTTGTACTCTAAAAATAGAGATTTTGTGCTGCAGATGCTTTCATGCTAAATCTGGAGAGGCTATTTTTGCAGACAAGACACATTACTTGCTCTATTTCTGCCATCTTTATGGAAAAATAATTTTGCCACGCTTCTGTCAGCAAGGCAATGTCTACTAGAAACATTTTAGCAGTCACAATTAGGTTTCTAAATTAATTAATCTCTTTTCCTGACTACAATAGAAACTTTACATACGTCTGAAATTCCTTACTTTATATTTGTATAACTATTGGACAAACTATTGGTAGTTAGTTAACTATTGAATAAACTATAGTTAGAATACTTGTTTCACTTATTTTGAATTACCATTTTCAAACAGCTTAAACACGCGTAATAAAAACTATAGGAACTAAAATTCCTCTATAGAATTTTTAATAACTCATTTGGTATTACTTTAATTCTTTTGCCTTTCAGGATAAAAAAAAATTATAAAAGTTCCATAAAGAAAAAAAAACGATTTTGAATTTGAAAGCATTTTATTAGATTTTGAATATTCGAAAAAGGCTTGAGTGTAGCTTTAATTTTTCTTGTAGTAAAATATTTTATTTATATTTTGTATTAATATTTCTCGATTATTTAAGAATACATGTTATAAAAAATTGGTAGAAATTTAATTTTACCGGATCTATTAAAAAACTTTCTTTAATGTTAATAAATATTTTATTCTCTAATATGTTACTTGTTCGTAAAACAAAAACATTATATAGCATAAAATTCCATTTAAACGGTTTTTATCCTACCTCTTAAAAGTATTTATACAAAATTTTGCTACAGCATCATCTTCAAAATTTGAAAATATACCATTCAATCTTTTTCTTTTAATACCTGATTCTTCACATTGAATTATAAAATTACTGAAAAATTAGCTATAGCAATTTATACTTGCAAGCATAAAACAAATGAAGTTCAAAGCAATGTTTATAAAAATATCAATAATTGAAAACAATCAAAGGCAGTCGACTATCTTAAAGTAAATAACGCATAAATAAATAAAAATTTAGTTTTAGGCACCTAAGAGCCCCTTTTCCAAACTGTCCGTCATTCCATTTATAGTTTTAAAGCGAATCATTCAGAGGCTATGAAACATGTTCCCCTCCAACGTATTTTTTTTGTTGCCAAAAACGAATATTTTTTTTTCTATGAAAAGAATGCATTCCTTCTTGACAGATTGTTTTGTGCAGTCCCTAAGCATGGGACCATAAATTTCCGAGCAATATTTCTTTTAACTTTTAATTTAAACCATACCAATAAATTTCCTTCCAACAAAAGTGAACAGAATTGTTCAGAAATGTTGAACCCACAGAAAATGAGACCACTAAGAATCATCGTTTTCTGTCCGTGATGAATGACACGCTTCTCGACTGACAGATTGTTGTCCAAACTGAACTGGATGGATTGAGTTGGCCCGGTTGAAGTGATTTTTTTATTTCCTTGTTTCGACTCTGAAAACTTCAGTTCAGTGATGAATAGTCGCCAAATCTTATTTTAAAGATAGAAGTTTTCGTCGGAATTTGTCACTGAACCGTGAATTTGTGGTTACATTTTTAAGACTCCAGAGATGGAAATTCCCTTGTAAATTTTTAATTCGAAAAGACTATTAACCATTCTTATGTGGTGCACCGATTTCCTATTTTCAGCAATTGTCTTCCTGTTAAGAAATATTTTCACGTTGATATATGAATTACGGAAGCTTTTCAAAAGCAGCAATTTTGAATACGTTATAGAAATGAAAATTTTAAGTGAGAGGAATTTATTCTTTAACGACCTAAAGGAATGTGCATTATGAAAGGAAGTTGTTTTAACGTTATCAATTTTCTATAACTGAAGGAATGTTGAATACTAAAATTATTCTCTATTACATTATAGATTAACATGTAATATATTGTTACAAGCGGGCGAGCGGCACGAAAACTCGCCAAAGTTGGCGACGTTTGGCGAGGAGCCTCGCGCCAGCTTGATTGGTTTGGCGAAAGGAATAGTCTAGTAGCCGCTAGATTGTACGCGTTGTTTTGAGAATTTTCACTATATTCAGGTGCACGCGCTTTTCGGCTATATAAGGGCGAATAGCCGGAGCGAGTTGTTAGTTGAGAGTCACGGTCACGTATGTAGCTGAAAGCAATGTGGAAGCATTTCATCATGACTGGGGATAAGCCCCTGCCGGGGCTAGGGGCCCCAATAATCCAACCACTAGCGAGTTGTTAGTTGGAGTTTGCTCTGAAATAAAAAGCGTCTCGCTGGAGTAAAGAATTTGTTTGTGCTGTCCTCAAATAAAGTCCATTCAATCCGAACCCGCTACGCTAAAAACGTAATATATATATATATATATATATATATATATATGTATATATATATATATATATATATATATATATATATATATATAATATAACATTTATTTCTTGAATCCTGAGAACATCGTTATAAATTTGAATCAAATTTTATAATTAGAAACGTTTATCTTTTTAAATTTATCAATATAGAAATATTTCCTAAAAAAAGGCAATTTCGTATTTAAAAAAACTATTAATGCTGTGGTTATAAAAGACTAGCATAAGCGTAATAGAGATGAAATAGTAGTTATAGCTTCGGTTCTCATGTTCGATCCCACGTTTATAATTCGATTAGATTTCGATTATAACTTAAAACGAACCACAGAATATAATTTTATTTATCAAAAAATCTTTCCGAACTTTTAAGTACTGATTTTTAAACAATGCTTGTTACAATTTTATTTAACATGGAAATTTCATGTTTAGAAAGACCGTATTTTTCAATAACTTCTTAGTTTGTTTAAGTTTCAAATTTCGTGTCCTTATGTGTTCCTGGTGATAATAACCTTTTTTTAATAATTTCATTAGTCATTTAAAATTTAACAAATTAATTTTGATTAAATTTTAATATCCATTATTGACATATTATATCAGAATGTTGCTGTTAGTTTATTTTACAATAGTCTAAATATTTTTTAAATTAAAAAAATGCAGAAATTTGCGCCGGAATAAAATTGGTGTCGTTGAGAAGTTAAAATTTCGGATAAGAAAAATTACTTATTCTGAAATAATATCCTACGTTGCTATAAAAAATGTAAAATGTTTGTTAAATTCTAATTAACTGAATACTTAATTATTGTTATATTTTAGATAATTAGTATTATTCTTTCTCATATCCTAAATATTCAAATTTTAGTTAGGGTCGAGCGTATATATAACTACAATTTCTTATATTTTATTATTATAAAATTATAACATATTTAATTTTAGAAATTCTTGTTATCTTGAAATTTTAGGAATATATTATATTTCAAAACTGGGCTGATTTCCAAACTCTACTTATGATTTTATAGTATAAATTTCATAAAATGATAAATTTTGGTTTAGATTTTTTATACAGAGAAAGTATAATCGTGATATTTTATGGTGCTGAGTCTTTAAATCTTTCATTCAATTAGCACTGGAGAATTTTAAAACTCTGCCATTCTAAAAGCAAATAAAATAGTATCCATACTGTTTTCATCTTCAGAAATTTTTGCAGGAGAATTTCAAACTAATAAATTTGAATTTATTCTTCCTAATCTTGTATAATTTAAGACACATTCGCTGTTATGTATACTTCTATAATTTAAGTCAATTTTAAGATGTTTCTTAAACTTTACATATACTTTCAGAAAACAATTCGTTTGGCTAGAAAAATCAAAAATATTCATCAACACTTTAGAACAAATAATGAATTTTATCAACGGAGCAGTCAAGATATTTGAATAAAATTGCAAAAGTATCTATTATAAACACAAGGTAAAGAACTGCAAATCTGTTGCAGTACGTATTGAAAATTCTCAATATATTTGATTCATTATTCCTGATTTAAGAAATTAAAGTATCTTATTTATAACTTTTTAGATATTTATAAACAAGATAATAAATCTAAATAAATCTAGTTTTTAAATCTTCTAACATTTTACTCATTCAGAATGAAATTATTAATTTTCCTTTATCAAGTCTTACTTATAAGATTCAGTTTTACTCGTGTTTCTCACTTTTCTTAATTCTAAGAAACAGACATTAAATAAATGTGAAGTGAAAGAATTTAAATTTATTTTTTTTATTTTAAGAAAAATTTATTTTAAAATGTGTTTTTATCGTATTTGAAAAATATTTACGTGCTACGTAACTATATAGAGGTCTAAGTAAGAAATAGTTTAACTAATCATATTACCATTCAAGATTTAGTCTCTTATGGGAAAAAAAAGATTTATATTTTTCAATTTCTTTTCAATTGCAGAGAAAATTCAAACTTTCCGTTTTATGTTTTATCCTAATTATTTAAAAGAGAAAATACTATTTGTGAATTATTCATATTTCAATAATGTATTGATTTGTTCGTAACAAAATTGGGTTTTAGTTAAGAAGTTTTGGTGATTCAGTCTGTAAAATATACTAATAAAAATTAATCTTTCATTCGATTTAAATATTCAAAATACTGCATCAAAATTTTATTATTTTGTACTGAAAATTTTTCATTTTGCTCTTCGTCCCAGATACGTATACATATATGTGAGAATTGCTGAAGCATGTAGTTTTATATTGCACAGGGGAATAATTATTTTCAGTAGCCTATTCCTAAATGATAATACATGATAATTTTTCACTTGATGCAGTATATAACGCCATTATGATATAAATAAGATGACCGACGATAGAGAATTTCATAAAAAGTTTTAAATACAATTGTGTGACAATTTTTTTAAAAAAAGATAATTCATTGCATGAAAAAAATTATGAAGTTTAGAAAATGAATCTAACGCATTAACATAATATAAAAAATAATTTAACACATAGCATAATATAAAATAAAAATGAAATTATTGTCTAGAACGACAAAAATAAGTAAAAATATAATTTTGGAAAGTTGAAATGAAATAAAATGAATAACTTTATAACTAGAAATAATATTTTTAAAAATAAAGAGAAGAACTTTAACTGGAAATAATACTTTTTGAAGTATGCATTATATTAAATTTGAATTGAAGTTAATGATAAAATTGTTTTTATTATATGGCTAATCAGAAGTTAACAATACTTTTATTATACCATAATTAGATACTATTTACATAATAAATTTACATTAAATTAAATGTTTACTATAATTTTTATACTACCTTTTTATTCATTTAAAATTAATATGAAACTTACAGAAAATTTCAACCAATTTTCTTTATTACATTATTTTTGCAGTTTTTATGGTATTTTTATGCACATCTTTTGATGTTCTTCTGACGTCAAACCATTAATTTAAAAATTGAACCTTTTATCAAGGGAAAATTCTATAAAAAAGAAATACAAAATTCAATTTCCTTTCGAAAAAAAAATTGCATCCCTCATATAAATTCAGTAACACGTTTCGGAAAAGAATGCGCAATATCTAGTGATATTTAGGAAGAAGCAGTATCTTTCGAAACAGCTTCCTTGAAAAAACATTTGATATTGTTGGCAGTAGCGTTTTTATGTAAATATAGCTAAAACAGATTGATTGATGCAAAATAAAACATAACAAAAGATACCCCGGGGAATGCAAAATTAGATGACAAAATATCTGGAGGGACGCGTTTCTCATCCATCATTCATTTGTCGCTTTTTTTAAAAGTTGAAAATTGAGCAAAAAGAGAAATGAGTTTCTTTACAGTTTGACGCCTGAAATAAATTGATAACAAGCAGAATACTGGCTTTCCAGCTTTTTAAAAGTTGTAGCTCAAAACTTCAGAAAAGAAGAGAATGGAAGAGCTAATAAGACATTCTAGAATACGAACAATTGCACATTTCAGTTATTTCAATTTTATGTGAACAATTTCTGACTATAATATGCCTTTAAAATCCAACTAACCTCAATTCACATGTACCTAAATTTATACATCAATAAATTTAATTACTATAAACTTATATAAATACGTCACTTCAAAATTCAGCATTAAAAATTATAAAATCTGAAAAATATCAGAAAGAAAAGCATTAGGAAGTGACAAAGATAAAAATTGTTGAGTAATTTGGAATGAGATAACTGTAAAGTAGTATATTTTTAGATATTTATAACACTGTCTTTGAATAATTAATTTAATAAGAAGAAAAAAGATTTTTACATATATTTTGGTGGTTATTTAATGTATGCCAGATAAACGATTATCAAACTTGGCGACAAACTTGTTATTTAGCAAGGAAAAAAAGTTAGAAATAGTAGGAATTTTCCTCCATATATTGACTAGAAGTAACGATGGTACAATATCCTTCTAGAAGCTTTGCTCTCTCACTAGAATTATAAATATTTGAGAATCAGTCAGTAGCCAAATTGAAAGAAATAAGTGATTAAGTTGAGAGAAGTAGTTGATTGAATCTTCGAATTGATTTCCTGTAAGATTCTTTTATTCGCTTCATGCTATTGAGATAGTTTTGAAGATGCAGATTCTTTCTTCCGCAGAATTCGTATCATAAAATTTGTGCTCAAAATTTAAATAATAAACAGTGGTATTCACTTTTTGAATTTCAATGTTTATTTCTTAAACTTTGAAATTAAATTTTCTGAAATACCGATTTTTCTGATATGAAAATGCCTCCAATGCGAAAGCATCCATTTCCTGGAGTTAATAACATTTTTTTGCTAATGTTTTACTGATTTCTGAAAATGCTGTTATGAGCATGCTTCATCTGCATTTGCTGCATGATTTTCTTTTATTGAGAAATGTCATTTCAAAATTATGAGTGAATTTCTAGATTTAATGAAATCATAAATTTTACCTTACAATCGGATATGCTCGTAGAATGAGATATTTTAAGATTGCTTAAACTTTATGCAAGTTTTATCAAACATTTCCTTTCTAAACATTCTTATTAAGTAATAATTTTACTATTGACTGAGGATTTTTTATGTATCATATAATTCAGATTACTGAAAGTATTGAAATAATTTTGCTTGAAGTTTAATATTAAATATTTGTATTACTTTCCATGCAATATTTGGGAATTTTTTCTGCTTGAATATTGGTGGTTTGAATTACTAAGCAAAAATGTATCTTACTTCTTTGTAAAAATAAATTATATTTTCGGTTAATTACATTTATTTTTATGCCTAAAAGCTCATTTAGCATAGAAATTCCTATTTCTTCATGAAAGTGAAGGTAAATAAAATATATTTCAATTGAAACAGTAGAGAATCAAAGAATTTACAAATCATGGTGAAAAATAACATTGTTCCCAAATTCAGAGATAGAGATATTTCCTAGGAAAATAGATATTTATACACTTTGGGTATCCTAATCCTTACTAGTAGGATTGCGTTGAAAATATATTTCTCACAAGATACCATAAATCTTCTAAAAATTCAATGGATTTTATATATATTTGATTATCTAGTAAAAATAAAATAATAGAGCTTTTTAAAAATCAGAGTAATTTCACTATATTTCTCTTTATTTATATTACTATCAGCACTTGGGAGAATCGAATTTCACTTGTCAGGTATTCTTCAGTAAAATCGTAAATAAAATCTTACTATGGCTAGTTTGAATTTTTAAGTAAAATAATATTAAAGGTAATAACGAACATGAGATAAATGCTAGGGAATCCAGTGTCCTAACTACTACTACTACTCAGTTACTGATATGATTATGCATGACATGTGTGCACATATATTAACACATAGGTATAGAATTATTTTTTATGAGCGTAAAATTGCGTCCTTTCAGAAAAGAACCTATATAAATGAATTTAAAAAGTAAACACTTACCTAAATATAAAATTTGATCCAAATCATTTGAGCTGTTTCCGTGTTGCATGAAATATTTATATAGTATATTTATATAGCTTGTTTAGTGTTATAAGAACATTAAGAAATTATGTGTTCGAATTACATAATATTTACGCTCATAAAATGTCAAAATACGAATATTTTAAAATAACTCACCTTTGGTAGTTTGTTTTAAAAATTTCCTAAGGAAAACCCTTTTATTGTCAAAGGTTTAAGATGTATATAGCAGATATATATTGTTTCGTTTAACAATGTATTTATATCCTTTCCAACTCCTTCTTCCATCAAAAATCAAAACACTGTCTTCTCTCTTGACACATTGATGAGTAGTCTGAAACCTTCTGATCATCAATTTCAAGTAATATTTCTTTAAGTGTTTAATTTTCTACACAATCATGAGCCTATTCACCACCAAAAGAAAGCGATCACCACAGAAACATTGGAAGAATGCTCCGAAGGTTTCTAAAGAATCATCTTTTCTGAGTCGTGATGAATGAAACACTGCGCCTTTGACAAATGGTGGTCCAAACTGAACAGGATATTATCAGACTGTCCCGGTTACAGTTAAGTCTTTTTTTTTATCTTTACAGAGCTGCTGAAAATTTCTGCTGGATGATGAATAGTTTTAAATCTTATTTAAGGCTCACAAGTTTCTAACGGAATTTGTTGTCGCACATTAATCTGTATTTTTGCCATGGCTTGGGGGATGAAAATTATCCTTGTCTCGTAAATTTTTAATTTACAAACATTAATAGCTTCCACATTTCTGTTTCCCATAATTGTTTTACAGAGAGGTGTAAATTTAGCACTTGGTCGTAAATTACTGGAGCCCTTTAGAAAAGGGTGTTTCCGTGTAGTTAATTGAAATGTATATTCTTTATGGGAGAAACCCTTGTATTTTCTGCTGAAACGTACTCAACTGAAAAGAGATCAGAATAATATATTTAAACACCTACAACGATTTGAAAAGGCGATTAATTTATTTTAAAGCACAGTTTAAACCCCTGAGTATACAATGGCGTGTCTGACGCGCGCATCGAATTACTGAATTATTAGTTTAAAGTCTGCAACGAAGCCACAGAACTAAGTATTTAACCCTTCTTTGCATGATGATTGAAATTTTCATCATAATATTTAGTCAACAAAAAAAGGTACTCAAAACCCTTGTACTGTAAATTTGTTGTTGCTGGCAACTTTTTAAGCGACTATTGCTTTAAAAAAACGCAGTTGTCAAAAAATAGCGAACGTCACTGTCAATTACCAGGCCTACAACTTGTCATTCCGCTGATTGTTGTGACTGGAAGAAATGAGCGAGATTTTAAATTGTTTTATGGAAATTAATTTATTATTAATAATTATTAATTAATTAAATTATCATACAGAATAAAGAAGATTAAGTAAAGAATATTTTTTTATTTATTTAGTACTGAGCTAAATATGTGACAATGCATGATAGTGTAAATTTCCATCATATTGTTTTTAACATAATACTTATTTTTATTTACACCAAGATTTGTTTAAATATTTTTCCTTTAATCTAGAGCATTAATTAAATCACCATGATTTTTTTAAAAAGAAAAAATCATGCAATGAAGGGTTAAATACGGAAAAACCAATTCGAAACGCTTTAGCATCCCAGATTCCCATATTATTAAAAAAAAACCAAATTAATAATAATTTACAAATATCTAACTAGAAAGATAATTTGTATGTAAATGGTTTAGTTGGAGAAATATGAATATGTACGTACGTTTATATAAGGCAAAAAATATAAAAAAAACATGCTGAAAATTCAAATATTGATGAAAAATTATTAATACTTTTTAAAGGAGAATATATTTAAAATGTTTCTTTTTAGCAAACGGCTGAGCAAATTCAAGGAATGATACGAATAAATTGTTATGCGATCCTCGATTTACAATATTTTAAAGGAATAACCGTTTTTACTAATTTTAATAAAATCGCATTATTATTTAATTATGCTTCATTAATTATATATTCATCCTTCACAGTCAACAAAACGATGAAAAACAAATTTATCGCTCAGTACGCATTTCATAATTATCAATAATAAAATGCTTTCTAATATTTTTGTAGTAACATTCTGAACACAAAAAAAAGTTGTTTTTTCCGTAATGTTTGAATATTATCATAATGATAGTTTTAAAAAAAATAAAGAAAAAAATAACAATTTGTGCTTCGTATCATAAAAATTACTTTTTCAGAATTCTGAAAAAAAAATGTAGTAAAAAACAGGTTTGAAAGTTTAAAAAAGTTTGAAAAATTCCTGTAAAAGAAAATATTTATTCAAATTTTCACTTTTCTATTAGTTAAGCAATCCACCATATATTATTAGGAAAAATTGAATTAGCATTAAATAACCAAAATAGAATGTATCATCTAATTATATAGTTTAATAATTCGTATGTCAAGGGGTTAAATTGTTAAATGAAAGATTTGAATAATTTTTTCCCAGAAAATAGATTATTTCTATATTTTATATTTAATGTATGCATCATTTTATTTCAACGGAATTTGTTATGTAATTTTTGGTGAAAACATCAGTCGGTTTAAAAGTTTAAGCTCTAAAAACATTTTTCTTTTTTCAGTTGATAAAATACTGAATCAAATTCTGCCACATTTAAACACATATATAAGATTATTAATTACAACAGGAATTTTTTTTCTCAGCTAGATCTATTAAAATATATGAGCATTCTTGTATTGTATTTTTGTATATTTAGATTTCAATATATTTGTAGTTCATTTTTATATGTGGCATTTAAAAAGATATACATGTGTAATCAGAATTCATGACATGTATTTTTAATTTTACATTTTTAAATAATATTTTTTCTGATAATATTTTATACTAAAATCATCTTTCACATGTTAATGTTCCTAGACACTGTTCTATAGACAGAATCAAAATTTGTAGATATTTATAAGAATGCATTAACATTTAATGTGTCTAATGAAACATTACAAACAGAAAATGAAAAAAAAGTTTTTTAAGAAAAAATTATAGAAAAAATAATCTTTTCTTATTAGCTTTTTATTCAAGAAACTTTTTATAAAAAATAAGATTTTCTAATTGATCAAAATAAAATTACTATTATATCTTAACTATGAAGCTACTTAACAATTTATATCCCTGATTTAGATTTCAACCCCCCCCCCCCCTCATATTTTATTAAAGGAAATCTCATTTTAAATTATGAGTTTGATATGAAAATAAAAATAAAATTACATAATGAGTTCCCTAAAATAATTTTCTTTGCAAGTTATTTTCTTTCAGAAAGGAATATAAGAATAATCCTCATCCTTTAAAAAATAATTTAATAACCTCTATAGAATAATGAAAGATGAATAACATTTGAGTTTATTTATCTTTATATACAATATACTGTGGTTTTAATGTGAAGAGAAAAACATACCTAAATTAATTTTGCTTATATTTCTACATAAATGTTCTTAACATATATTGTTTCATCATAATTTTAAATAGAAAAAGAATAAATATAAATAATTCTGGAATTTTTAAAATAATATATAGCATTTTCAACTTAAAATTTTAAAACAAGGTTTAAATATGCTATTTTTTATCGATGTATCTCATCTATTAATGGTATGTATGTAGGATTTATATATGATATTTTATTGCCTATTTCTGCTTGGATTCATAAAAACTTATACATTTATTATATTTATGTTATGGTGTTTAAAAAGATTATTTTAGGAGGGCATTTTTTTATAATTTTCTGATTTTTCTAATTAAGCATTTTGTTTTTATTTTTCAGTTGTGATAGTGTGATTTTATATCTATAACATTGATTATGATTTTTGGCATCAGTATTTTACATATTTCTTACATAAATTATTTATAATAGCACAGTTGTATAAAGAGTTTTCTCAATGAAAAATTTAAATATATATTAGTTATACTGCTTTTCAACTTCTTTTAAAAGCAAGAGAATATTTACTAAAACAAAATAAAAATATTGAGGAATCTTTTTGGTATAAGGATATTAAATTCTATGCTCGATGAAATGAAAATATTTTATAAAGTGATAAAATTAAATTGATTATATAAGTGAAAGGCTTTTCTCGGTATATTAAGTTTAACCTGTATTTACTAGATTATATATTTTTTTTCACTAATTATATAATGTTACTTCATGTATTTTTCATTAATTGAAAATTTATTTTGTAGCAACTTCTCATTCTTATTTTTTAAAAAAATTGAAATTTAGATATCTTGGGTTAAATACTGAAAAAAATATTTTGATTATGGGATCTATTATAAGGTTTTGCTGTTTATAAAATTTGTTTATTGATTTTGTAGTTTTTATTTTTGACAATAATAATTTTTTTTATTTATTAAAAACTATTTGTAAAGCAAGCCATGTATTTCTAATCTGTAAGAATCAATGATATGGTAGCTTAAATCGATAAACCAATCTCGATTCTAGGACATCAAATTTTTTTCCCAAACTAGTCGAGCTTTAAAATAGTCATATTAATTTGGATTAGAAATTATTTTATACTATAATGGGATAAAATAGAACCCATTGTACCCTTCATCCAGTTAAAAATCTGTCCGTTCAAGTACGAATGTCTGGTGAAATTTCATTTAACCCCTTAACCAGTTTGCTCGTACGCCGTGCGTGCATCGATTTATCGAATTTTGATAGTTGTATACAAAAAAGAATTCCTTAATAACAATTATAATTCATTAGTTAAATGACTTCGAATTCGTAGATAAGCCAAGTATTCCATGGATTTCCATTTGAATAAAAATAAGAAAATATTTCCAAATATAAGAATATCATCTTATTAGATAGTAAAGAAAATAAACCAGTTAAGGAGTTAAAATTCTGATTATTTTAATGTAGAAGAAAAATACACCTATTGTGAAATTCTAGGACCATGAAAGCAGAATTCAAACAATTAGAGCTTTATTGTAGAATTTAATGATTTGCACAATAAGGCTTTTGACTGATTATGATGTCTTCCATTCATGTAGCAATAAATTAATATTCCTGCCATATATGAGACTTATAATCAGAAATGCAAAATTATTTACTCATTTTTTTCGAAGTTGCTTGAAACTCTGCAATCGTGGATGGTTTTTTAAATAAATTCAACTGAATTTTGGTGTTAAAATTTTATTATGAATGAGCATTTAGTCAAATAAAAAGAATTCATAATGTAAAACGAATCTGTTTACAATTTTAATTCGGTATTTAATTCCATTTACCGGAAAAAGAAATGGGATAAATCCTTCCATTAAATCTGAGTGGAATGGTCCTGTATGTTTGGTGTCGCATTAATTAAACCCAGGAAAATAAAATAATAATAAAAATTTTCGGTTCTATTTGGTCAGATCTCAGGATCTGTTCATCAACTTGTGGTTCCTTCTTAGACTGCAGCCTTCGACTAATCCTTCCTTCCATCCACTTCTGATCAGCGGTGATTAATACCTTATGGTATAGTAATAATCTTTATTTCTTATTCTTCTTTCTCATTGAAAAGAGTGAGGTTTTAATTAGAGAGGGACAACAAGATATAAGTTTTACCCTTAAAAGTGTTCTAGAATGCATTCTATTGGTCTAAATAAGATAAAATTTTAACTATTAAAAATTAAAATAACGGATTTTACCTTTGTTAAATGTAAAATGTTAGTACAAAAAAGCATGTTGTAATACACAAACTTTTCATAAGATTTCATAAATATCAAATATTACAGAAAAAAGCCCATTAACACTAGTCAATTTTTCCTTCTTTATATTCTGCAATATGCACTGCTCTCAGAATAATATTTAATATAGATGATCAGAGTAATATTCACAATATATTGCCGAATTCAATCCTTCAATTTTGGAGGAGATTGGAGCATTTAACGGTCTATATCCTTCAGGAAACTTTAGAACTGAAAGTGGCAGAGGATTAAATGTCAAGGATATCATACTAATAGAAAATATCCACTGATCAGCAGTGCATCTGTTAATTAATATTTCACTTGACAGTCAATATGAGAAGGTTCTCCATTCTGCATGAAAAGTATTCACTCTATTGTGAAAGAACAAAAATCCTCAGAACAACTGTTGTTCTGTAACAGAACAGATTTAGATTCCATTTGGAGTTATCTTCAAAATAGGTAGGTAGACGTAAAATCCCACAATATTTATTACTTTTTCTACAATTTCGGGATGTATTGATTGTTTCTGAATACCTTTAGATTTTTTTCTCTGCCCAAATTTAATAATTATTAATTCAATGGGCATTGATTAAATACCAATTGAATAATAATGGGTGTGTTAATTCAATGGCTTTTAATACAGCCATTGAAAAAAGACTGGGCTTCATCATTCTACAGAATGGCACATGAACCAACCAGAAGTCATGTTTTAGGCGTTAGAAGATGTTATTTGTTTTTATCCTCTGCTTAGAAGGATGCCAAGTTACCCTATTGTTTCAAATTTCTGTTTTAGCAACTTAGAGCACTTGCAGATATTGAATCTGTCCATATACGATGCACAAGACGAAATTTCTTTAAATAGAAATGGATTTCTATTGGTTTTAGTAGAATAATTTAACCATTAGCCCTTTTTATTTCAATGTATGTGTGTTGCACAAAAAAAGTGATGCACATATGCATTCTTTTATTCAAATAATAATGCTAATAGACGTGCGTTGTAGCGTAAATGAAGTTTCAATATTTCAAATAAATATTTTCTGTTACACTGCCATATATTGGTGCTTTGGTAAATTTTTTTATTTTATAAACATTAATCACATGATTTGAAATACTTCTTGCTCAGTTTCCTACCATTTCAATTTCTAGAATGCGTCCTAGAACCGTTTAAAGTGGGAAGCTTATATCTTCAAAAACCTAAATTTTTTGTATCTTTAAACACAAGGAAGAAAGTCGCATTCTAGTCTTGAAACGATTGATTAGGATTGTTTGACAAAAATTTGAAATAAACATCATAATCATGGCCATTCATTTTTATTGCAAATAATACAGGTATCGATTGCT
>JAOUZG010026641.1:16256048-16272734 GCA_026289955.1 Argiope argentata | reverse complement strand
TATATATATATTACATATATTACATTGGTTACTTAAGAGGTTTACATTGGTTACTTAAGAGGTTATTACATTGGTTACTTAAGAGGTTTGTACTATATTGATCTTATGGTTGGTTGTTGTCGTGTCCATTTGAAGTCAAGTCAAATTACTGCATGTGCCAGAATCATGGTCTTGGCAATGTTCACAATCTTGTCATTGTAGATTTCTAGCCGAAAGGGAAATTCATCGATTGCCTGTAAGCATATTATGATTGCCAGACAAGAAAAGATGTGTTTCCAGGTACTTTCCTCCTCTGGGAAGTTCCTATATAATTTGTAGGCTCTAGTGCCGTCTTTATTAATAATCATTCCACAGTAGTGTTGGGTTCTAAGTTTTGAGATAGTTATATTGACCTTATAAACACCATATTTATTATTGATCTTGAGAATAAACTGGTATTATTTGTTGAAATTTAACTGGGGTAGGTATAATTTGCTACCAAGTCTTGAAATTTACCTGGGGTAGGTATAATTTGCTACCATGTCTTGAAAGTTACTTGTGATTATAAAATGTTGCTTTTTGCAGAATCTTTGGTAGCTCGCAGTACATTTTAGAAAGAAAATATATCCATTAACACCGAAAGAAACACCATATATAGCTTCATCGCAAACAAAAATATATTTATTTGATAGCTTATAGATTATAAAACAACTACATATATTCTTTAAATGATATCGATATGTTATCCAGCCAGATGAAATTAATGAGTACTAAAGGGAATTCGAAACAAACAGTTTCGAGTCCACTCCGAAATTACTCTCTGAAATTTATTATTCATTTTTAATGCACTGATCTTAAAGAAATGCAACATAATCAGACTATACATATTTCTTGTTTTACCTAATTTTTTTAATTAGTTCCTTTATTAATAAAAAAACCTTGATTAAACAATTTTGAATGTTATTATTTTCGATGATTTGAAAACCTTCAGTGTTCTCAATGAGATCCAAGGATAGAACGGTAACCGATGTTTAGTTTTGAATAATGGTATTCGAAGCTCCACAATTCTGTGTAATTAATTTAATTGCAGTAGAATTGGATGTTTTTAAAGTAATATTTTAATATGTCAAAACATTTCTATTTAATGTCAAAATAAGACCACAGGTGTACTTGAAAATTTAGATTTCGTTAATTTTAGAAAGAACATTAGTTGACGTAAACCATATAAATATACAATTTTGCATCTTTTCAAAGAATTTTTTTAAAGTATATAACTTTTTTTGATGATTCAGAAAAAAGTTGTTGTGTCAATAATTGAGTGTTTAATATGTATACGACTGAAAATTCATAATTTAAATTTGGAACAAGTTTTAATTAATGAATTAAGAATTTCAATGGTTTTAAATGCAATTAAAAATTTTCGACAGTATTCAGAAATCTAAATTATTTTTGCTTTCATTTCCCGTCCAAGCAAAGAGAAAAGTAATTTGAGATCATATTATCTAGAATTGCTTAATTTCAATTTCTGTTCAAAACTATATAATATAATGTATCAAAATATTCATAAAAATAATTTACTTAACATTTTATCTGCATCTTAGCTTAATGCATCAAAAATAGTTTTAAACCGTTTAATCGCTAATATTTTTGATTTAAAAACATTGCATATAATTATTTAGTAACAATATTCTAAATACTAATAAAGTTTCAAGAAAAGAAAAAAATGCAAAAAGAAAGAAGGGAACGCTTAATTGAATTTACTTCAGTTGCATGATTAATTTATAGTTAAGTTATATAACTGAGTTAAGCTATATAACTGAGTTTATTATTAATTTAACTTAAGTTTTAGATTCCATAGACGGAAAAGTTTATCATTTTCTTATCTTTTCGGTTTGTTTTTCAATTCTTTTCTTACTTGGAAGTTCTTACCAACGCGAAGCCTTTTGAAAAAATTTATTCCTTACTCAATATTTAATTAATCGGAAATTATTTCATAATTTTGAACCTTTCGAAGTTTGTAATTAAACCTTTTCTAAAAAGCATCTAATAATATACCACTAGATTATTTTTAAAAAAATTTGATTACTGGTTTTAAATAAGTGTTCTTAATATTACGCCATGAATTATTTTACAGCAAAAATAAAATATTTTACCTCATTGAAAATTTTTCCTGCCATAAATCATTGCAGAATTAAATATTCTGCACCCTACAGTTTTCAAGACTTTTAAATTTATACTTGCTTATAAATTCTCTTGCCAACCCTAATGTAAGCACTCAGGTTTGAGCAATTTTAATGCAAATCAGTCAGTAGAAAGATAGCTTTTCGTATTTGAAGGAGTAAAGCAACTAATTACGAGCGATGCGAGCAAGTGAAAAATTTACGACGGTCGTTTAGTATTTTGTATAATGAGAACATTTTCGTAGTTTAATCTGATCACATTCGTGACGAAATAGGCAGCTGCAATTAGGTGCCTCTCACTTGATAGGTTAATGCAGTAATGGAAGTATGGTGATTCATAATTTTCCTTATGAGAATTTGTAACGATTCTCTTTATACCCGGGTGCCTTTTCTGATAAAGAACCTTAATACATTTGCATTACATATATAATTTTCGTAAATTAAATACAGTATATAAATTAAATATAGTATTCTGAAAGTAATAAAATACAAGAATTCACAATTTTCGTAAATTTAAATGTAGTATTCTTAAAGGAATAACATACAAGAATTTATAATTTTCGTAAATTAAATATAGTATGTAAACTAAATATATTATTTAAGTAATAAAATACATTATAATTTTCGTACATTAAATATGGTATTATTTAAGTAATAAAATACAAGAATTTACAATTTTCGTAAATTAAATATAATATTATTTAAGTAATAAAGTACAAGAATTTATAATTTTCGTAAATTAAGTATGGTATATAAATTAAATATAGTATTATTTAAGTAATAAATACATTAATTTATAATTTTCATAAATTAAATATAGTATTATTTAAGTAATAAATACATAAATTTATAATTTTCGTAAATTAAATAAAATATTATTTAAGTAATAAAATACAAGAATTCCGCCTGAAATTTTGCATATATCTATATCTATATCTATATCTATATCTATATCTATCTATCTATCTATCTATCTATCTATCTATCTATCTATCTATCTATCTATCTATATATATATATAATTAAGATATGAATGTCTTTTAATTCACCCTTTTGTATACACGCAACTCAGTAACTCAAGATCAATTTAATTAAGTGAAAATCTTAACCCTTCAAATAAATGAAAATTCCTATAAGGTATTATTTCTAAAATTTTGGATTTAAATACATATAAATTTGGTTTCAAACGATCTGAAATGAAAATTGAGATTTCATCACTTTACGATGTATTAATCACGTGTGTGAAACTAAAAATAAAAGAAGATTGTGTAAACTTCATCACCTTTCCAAGGTCAATAATTTTATGCATGCGTGCAATTGTATAAATCTTCAACGCAGGGTATTTGTGACAATTAGGGGCCGCTGGTTTGCTGACATTTGCTATCGTAAAGAATAATTTGTAAAACAAAATTTTAAAAAAATAGACGGAATTTATTTAGCTCGTGAACAGTTTTGTTTAATCTGTATGAAAATAGTTTTAATTCTAAAATAAAGGTATTCTCACAATTAAGAGAATTTTTTAATTCAACCAGGTGTAATTCTGTTTAATTAAGTATGTTACCGAAATTGGAGAATGTCGACTTTCACCGGTGAATGTTAACAAACACCAAATATCTCGGTGAAAGATGGAATATTTCATTACATTCTTGTACATTCGGACCCACACCGGTGTATGTCGACAATCACAGATATGCTCTGGTGGATGTCGAAAACGGAGGAGCCAACGAAGAGGCGACTGGCTGTTTCCCGCCAAATCGGTTGTTTTGCTTGGAATTTTAAAACTAATTAAAAAATTTTAATTAGTAAAAAAATTTCATCTCTTTTTCTGAAAGGAATAATTAAGAACTTAAAACACACAGTGCATTCAAAATGATGCTTATTGTGTAATCAATTTTTATGATAAAAATTTCATAATACCGTATTAATATTAAACTGAAACTACAATGATATTTACTTATTAGCAATTTAATTGTGGAAACAAATTGATATAAATGCTATTCAAAATAAATTATTTGATAATTCTTCTGAATTATCAAATAATTTAAAAGAATTATTAGTTTTAAAATAAATTATTAAAAGAATTATTTTAATTTTATTAATTTTAATTAAAATTAATTAACTAGTTTAAAATTGACTAAATGTGGTTTTAAGATATTTAATTACTATAACAACAACAAATTAGCTGTATTAAAAATGAGTATAAAGATTGAATTTCTACATACTTTGTGCAGCGAAATAGAATTACTTGAATTCATAAAAATAAAAATAAAAAATATTTCAGAAAAAATAATATTTTTCAGCGTTTGAGAAATTTCAGAATGTTATTTTTAAAAATTAAGGAAATGGAATAATAATATTTGTTAATCAAATGAAATAATCAAAAGTATATTTTAAAAAGTTTTATCAGACATTTTGGTTAATTTTAGTCACAGTGGTCTCAGATGTATACTTTGAATTGTTCTAATAATAAATCTATCTCCTTTATATATATATATATATATATATATATATATATATATATATATATATATATATAATATGGAAGATCAAGTCTCTTTCAACACTTTTTAGTAAAACCATGTATTTTCGTAAGAAATATTTATACAGAAATCACATTCTAATAATATATGAATGCTTTTTAATCTCACATACATATAAACTGGCTTTTAAATGAAAAAATCATGAATGCAGTCTATTTAACTTGTCATTCGAAATAAATTACTGTACTGAAAATTATTTATTTTACATTTATTTATTATTGTTTACATTTTTAAACTTGAACAGTTTTTACCATGAGGAAATTAGGTCTTAACACAATGCAAGTATCAGAAAAACTTACGAGATGGCGCTGTATGACACTATCAACAAGAGAGCAGAAGAAACAAAAGATTAAAATGAAATCTGCTATGCATATGTCAATGTATCATGTCAGATCATAATTTCTTGAACGGCCAAGCACCACGTGCTCGTGCGAGTTAAATTATATTTTTATTCATTTTAATCGTTTCATTGAATGAGTCACTTTAGTATTACCAACGATCCAAAAAACTTTGTCTCGCATTTATTATTTTAAACAAATATCCCATTTCCTATTTATTACATTTCATATAATCACGTGCTCAAAATGACATTTTTCTAGGTTTTATTTTCTGTAGTAATTAACTTTTTTTAAAATCAGAGCTTCTGTAAATGCAATTGAGTCACGTTATTGAAAGCTGATTTTTTGAGATGCTCGTGCAGATAATAAAATTTCCATTTTTGCTTAACGATTTTTGTTGACACCAAAAACCTCACCCCAAGAACAACATCATGTTCTGAAATGATAATGAAAATCTCTAATAATTATAAAAAATATTTTTATTCATGAGATTTATGTCAAATCATGGGGGTTTTTTTCAAGAAATACACCTCTATAGATAAATAGTAAAATTTTATCTAAGCGTAAAATTCGATCCAAATCGTTACGGCCGTTTCTTAGATACATGAAATAAATTTATCTATATATTATATAAAAGAATTGTCTGTTTTAAATTATAAGATATATAACATTTTATTTTGTCAGTAAGAAAAAATTCTTTTAATGGCTAAGGAAAGATGCGTATAAAGTATTTTGCTTTTAAGATAAATTAATCTCACTACCAAGAATGTACAAAATCTTAAAAGTGAAACTATTATGCATTCTAATTTAAACATTCATGGGGAAAAAACCTTAGTATTACAAATGGAAACCCCAAATTATGGCTCAAAACCAAATTTTAGTGTAAACTTTAATAATTCCAATAGATTTCACAGTACTTTATCACTGAATTGAATGATTCTGTGACAAAAGAAGGATAAAAAAAACAGTAACCGGTTCATTTTTAGAGAATCTAGTTCAGTTTCGACAATCATTTGTCATCTAAGTAGCATTTCCTCCATCATAGAAAAAGCATTCAGAAAATCACAAGCATTCTTCTTAAATATTCTTGTGTTAGCTGTTTACTGCGTTATGGCGAGAGTTTCCATGATTGTAATGTAAATTAAGCACTTAAAGAAATGTTTCTCTTAAATTAATGGTCTAGACTTTGCACATCAGTACTTCAAAAAAAACCCCATCTTTTTCGGTTTAAGTCTAAACAAATGTTAAAGAAAAGAAAAACCATTTTGGGGGGAGTATCCATTACAAAACAGAGGGTCGCATGCTCTGTTTCTGAGGTTTGTATCGCTTCTTTGTGAAAAATATTTTATAAAATACTGAATGACTTAAGGGGAAAAATCTTTAGATCGTAAGTATTAATACTTGTTTTTGATCATCTTTATTTAAATGGAAATATATTTTATAACTTAAAATGTTCGAATTTTACCATGTCAGAATAGTTAAAGATGTAGAGGAAAATATGCTTTTTATTTAAAAGCGACCATGGACTTTTAAAATGACTTTTTGCAATTTTCACCTTAGCAACTTGAAAATTTACCTTCATTAATAGTACACTATAGGAGATGACAAATAAAATTTTAAAGCAATATATTCATTTATTTATGAGTTAGGGTGGAAGTTAATATAATATAATATTAACTATAAATTACGTCAATGAAAAATGTTCCAGACCCTCCAAATTTGTTCGAGAATGTTCCAATTTTTATTATTACTTTCTCCAATCCTTTTGAAACAGAAGTTGGGATTAAAATTCAAATTTGAGTACAAAATATCAAAATTAACCAATCTAATAACTTGAAATTATTGATTTTTTAAAAAGAATTACGTAGTTTTGACTTATTACATCGGTTAGATTTGATATTTCGTACTAAAACTCGAATATTAATCCCAACTTTTGTTTCAAAAGGATTGGAGAAAGGAATAATAAAAATTGTAACGCTTTCGACAAAGGAGCGCCTGGAACCTTTTTCACTGACGTTACTTATAACTAACATTATATTATTTCCCCCCCCCCCCTCCCGTAACTCATAAATAAATGAATATAATGCTTTAAAAGTTTGTATGTCATCTCTTATAGTGCTACTCTTAATGCCTGTAAAATTTCAAGTTGCTTAGTTGAAGATTGCAAAAAGTCATTTTAAAGGTCCCTGGTTGCCTTAAGAAGTTCTAAAATAATTTAAAATCTGCATTTCTGAATATTAATCAACCGAAGAAATATATATATATATATAAATATATATATATATATAATATGCAGAGTTAGCAGAAATAAGTAACCCATCCGTTTTGTTGGTCCAATGAGATAAAATTGGAAACTATAGATTATTTAGGTGATGATACACTTTACATTTTATAATTGAAGATTAGTACAAATATTCACTAAAAGATGAAGGTTATGATATTCATTTAAGTATATGTAAAATAAGAAACATAATTTGAGTCGCAAGCCATGTCTAATACCATTTTTCTTTGGATAAAAATAAGACTGATTATCCAAAACATGATAATAAAATATAATTTTTGGGTTTTACTATAATCTAAGAACTATATTTTGATTATGATATAAAGATTATATTTTAGATGAATTCATTATGTTTGAGTTCGGGCTTTACATCCAAATTTTTTGAACTTAATTTTTTACTATAAAAACATAAACAATGTTTTACTAAATTATAGAACAAAATATCAACTGACTTATTGTAATAAAGCATAATAATATACCTAAATAGGAGATAATATAACATTTCGAATCTGAGAAAAGTATAAGTTAAATAAACCAAAGAATGAAGCAAGAGGAATGCATTAGCTTGATTTCTTAGTCTGGTGGACGATGTATTGGTCTTGTAACATACATGAATAGAGCCTGTAGTGAAAGAGCAGCTTACGAATGAAAAAAAAGAGAAGTTAATGATGCTGATACTAATTAACTGGAAACGATTGGTCGTGATTACACGGAAACAAATATGTGGTGGGAAAATGACTTAATCTGCAATAGATGGATAAACATTAAACGCCAATTGCAATGCTTCCTTTGCTAGTTTTGATTCAAATAATCATCATTAAAATAATTATATTAATATTAGGATGGAGTAATTTATGGTATAGCATCATTTCTTGAAATTTGTTAATCTGGATCAGAAAAATCTGGAAATCAGAAGTATATTGTGAGAAAGCACACGTTTAAAAATATATAAAAGTTACTTTAAATAAGATTAAGTTAAATAAAAGTTGTAACTTAATAAAAAAAACTGTCGACTTTACTAAAGCAATTTAAATCTTAATGGAGGCTAATAAAATTCATGGATCCAAACTCCTGTATATTTAGCTGCAATAGATTCTAGAATTCATGGCTTCAAGCAGGACTTACAATGTTCATTTTTTTATTCAACTGTAATTAAGATGTTTTTAAACTATATAATGACGGTATATGCTTTTTTTCTCTATTTCATAATCAAGAGATTATTAATAAAGTTCTAAAATATTTTGAAGTTTATCCCAGAAACGAGTTAAAAATTAATTGAATAATTAATTTTTTAATTGTTGAGTTAGCCGATTTCTTCTGTAGACAAGATAGTATGTTGTTGACTACATTATAAATATAGGACAACTGGTAAATATATTAGAGATATTATCGAACAAAAGAAAAAATTAAAAGTAATTTTTTAAAAGAACTATTCTTAAATTGCTTTGATTCCAAGAATAAATTGAATTGATAGATAGGATAAAAGTCCTCTGCAATGGGGGAAAACTTGGCAAAGAGATTATTGAGATTCTTTTATGTAATAAGTTTTGATCGAATGTGATTCCTTAAATTTTCCTTATCATATTCTAGAAACTTAATTAATCGCTAATTTATTTATGGAGTTAACTAAATATATTTATACAAAGATAAATAAATTAGAAACATCTAATCCTGTAAGATTTACTTCAATGTCTTAATCCTGTATTACAGCAATAAAATTTCATTAAAATTAATTTAAGAAAACATCTTTCATTAATTCAATATAATTTAACACATTGATGGTTTATTGATGGAATAGTATGTGGGTGGCACTGGGATTGCAGCAACCCCAAAAACTGTGAGACGTGCAAAACTCTCTAGAATGATACACTGTTACTAAAACGAGTTGAAGAGATTTAGACATGTTAATGAATAATTCAGAAAAATGGATTTAATCATTCACATATTGGCAGGATATCAGTAAAATGTGTAAAAAAATAATATTTTATAATTTTTGCCTTAAATAAAAATATTGCTAATGATTTTTAAATATAAATTTTATGACATCAGGAAGAATAAGTTGCTTATAGAAACAAAAAAAGCGTAGTTTTTCTAAGTTTAATATTAAATTAGAATTGGCTGTTTTCTTTTGTTTTTCTTTTAAATGTTTTTACATGAATTAAAAATTACAAGAATAATTTTCAGTGTTTTAAAAAATTATGTTGATTAGTATGTATAAATGCAAGTACTGAGAGCTATCAGAATTAGATTGTAAAAATAATGGATTTTTTGCACCGATTTATTACTTAATTGTACTTTAAAATTGACATCTACGGCCCTTTTTGTAAATAATCAGACTTCTCTCAAAATGTTGAAATTTTTTTGATGAAAAGTATAAACGAGAATAAATTTTTATTCAATCTATAAACTTAGATGAAATAATTAACATGTATTCCTGTACTTTTTTTTCTTTCAAAATATTTGAAAAAAAATTTGGATTATGTGAATTTTTGTTTCATTTTCCATGTAATATTCTTATTTCAGCATAGCTTACTAAGATGATTTATTTATATATTTGTGAGGAATAAACAGGAATTTGAATCCTGCTGGCATTTCAATATCATTTAATCCATGCATAATTTGAAAATCTAATTAAATGTAATTAATTCTAAACGGGAGAAATATGAAATAATTACTCACGCAAAAAAATTATTAAATTAGATCTGTTATAAAAGTAACAAAATCTAGAAAAATAATAAAAATAATGGTAATTCTAAATAAATAATAATATAATTTTTTTTTATTTATCGGTTAGTAAATGAAATAGAAGTCAAAGAAAATGTTTTCCCTGTCCTCCAAATTAATGCTAAGTTTAAAAAAATTCTTTCTTTTTATCATTGTAGAAACAACAACCATTATAATGCTTTTTTAACCATTAACTGGAGACTGGAGTCATAATGACTTCGCGCTGTTCATTAACTCTGATTATTCCGCGGTATTTTGTCCTTGAAAACAATCATCACCTCAGCACCTTCAAGTTGTTAATTCAGCAGTATGTTCGTAAACACCTGAGTATGAGCATGTTTGTATAACATGACTAATGCTTTTTCAATTTTTGTTATTATTTATGTACTTATTGATTCTATGTAATTTCTTTTAATGCCATGTCATTGATTCTATGTTATTTCTTTTAATGTCATATGTCATTGATTCTATGTTATTTCTTTTAATGTCATATGTCATTGATTCTATGCAATTTCTTTTAATGCCATATGTCATTGATTCTATGTAATTTCTTATAATGCCCTATGTCATTAATTATCTGTAATTTCTTTTAGTTTAAATAATACAAAACAGAACAGAGAAATATTCTTTAAATAATATCTTAAAATGTTGTGTTCCTAATTTTTTTTGTTAGATTCTAGCAGTAATTAACATTAGTGTAATTCTGTTACATCTAAACAAAGTAAATCTTGATTAAATGATAGTTCAAATTTTTTCCTATAACATCTTTTCAACAATTAATATTATAACATTTACCATTTTTATTATTAACTAGCCGCCTTTCGGCGACCAGTCGGTTCGCCAGTATTAATGCTCGCTAAAATTTTCATATTATATTTTATGTAGCTGTGTTTCATAACAGATTTTTCACCAATATACTTTTAAACCAAACAAATTTTGATAATCATATAATTCCTTTACAATATTATTTAGTATTACTTTCTTCAGATGTTCTGCTCATTGTACTACTCTTTTTTCTCTTTCTATCCATGCAATGATTGTCCCGGAATTGATATTTTACTTAAGCGGTGGAGGGAAAGGTCTAAAATTCTACGTTTTTATAGAATAATGAGATTTAAATTTTCATAAATGTAAACACACTAAAAAAATCAAGACACCATTGATTTTCAAGAGATGCGAAAGTTTAAAAACAGCTTGGAATATGCCACACACAGAGGAAATAATGTTGACACACACACACACACATCCTTCTTTTCTTTCTTTTTTTTATCCTTTTTTCTTCACTACTTTTCTTTCTGCAAACCCTTTTTTCACTTTGTTATTCTTTTTTTCTTCCCTGCCGAAATTTTATTTTGAGCAGGCATAGATTAAATATTCATACAGACTAATAATAAAAGCAACTGCTTTCTTCCTTTTTTAAACATCCCGTTATCTATAAATGAAAACCAACTGACTTCGCGTATTTCTATTTAAACAAATCAAAATTTTACTACTTACTGCTATCTTAGTCAGTTGTTGTGGGGGAAGATAATGAAGATTTTTGGCGGGAAAGTCAGAAAAGTGTCGTTTTAACCAATTTCCTCGCAGTTTTTTCATTTTTTTCTTTCCGTAAGAGCCATCCTCCTAACTTAACGAAAATATTTTTAAAAAATTCACCGAATCGGTCGAGCCGTTCTCCAGTTTTGCGCTTAGCAACGCATTTCGCGATGCATTTTTATTAATATAGATAATTTTAAATTTTTTTTAACCTGCAGGATTTTTAGAATGTGTAAAATCTAATGTAATAAATTCGAGTGGTCTTTCAAAATACAAGAAAAGGAAAATAACAATCGAGTCAATTTACCTCTTTGTCCGCTTTAGAAAATTCATTTTTCCAGTTATGTTAATATTTATAAAAGGAATTAAAAAAACAGTTGCTGTTGACTTTATGTAAAATACAAGCAATCACCATTAAACGAAAAAATATTTTAATCAACAAAATTATAATTAAGAGATAAACCATACTAAAAAGAACATTAAAACTTTTTATTTAGAAAAATACAAAGGACTTACAATGGAAAACCAAAAATAATGATAAATCGAATGCTATATTTAATCTTGCCAGGATTTAACATTTTATTGTTTTTCTTAAAAATTATCAAAATTTATTGAGAAATATATATACATCATCATATTTAAATCTTTTCATTTTGATAGAGAAATTCTCTCTAATTATAATAGATTTAATTTACAAGATAATAAACAATTTGCTGCCATGTATCTTAAAAAATAAAAGTAATTGAATCACTATTTAATGTATATTATCTCAACAATGAACTATAATTAGTTTAATTCAAATTCTGTTATTAAAATCTGATATCTTTATTGAAATATCACAAAAGTTGAAGGTTTAATTTTTTTGAAATATTTTCATTAAATCACGAATAATTCTTATTGACTTTCTGTAATATTTCTTGTACACGAACATATCGGATAGGAAGAGATATTATTTATAAACTCAAACTATTCAAAATTTTCAACATTTTCCATCAAAATGAAACGTAATCTTTGATTGTTTCTCGATATAAAAATCTAAAATGTTCATTAAATAAAAAGTTCTATTTAATTTCCTGTCATTGCTTAATTTTAAATACTTTTCCCAGCAGAACCGTAATTTGGCATTAAAATTTTGTAGAAGACCATTAGGTATTGGACAAGCACTTTAATCTTTATTCATAGTAAAATATCAGAGATAGTAACTTATGAATTTTTAAATGAAAAAGGGAATTCCTTTTATGTAACGCGTATTGAGTTTGAATTGCTAATCGGAATTATTTTTCAAAAAATGTTTAAAAGTAATTAATGATAAAATGCTTTATTTAGTTTAAAAGTAATTCATTCATATCACTTCTTGCCTTTTGTGAGTATTCAAACATATCCATGTTCTATAAATAATCTGTTTTTAAAAGTATTGTGTACATAATTTTTCTTCAAAACTTAATTTGATAAATATCATGAAATTCGGGAAATTCAAAAAGTTTGTAAAGTCAATTAATACTTAAGTCAACATAAATTTTTTTAATTTCAGTTACTTTTTATTAAATAATTACAATTAATATAAATAATTTATCAAAAAATTACTAATTTTCGCTAGAATTAAACTCTTTGTCTTCACTTGAAAAAATCTGAATCCCTCACATTTTACCGATTGAGCTACTGCCTGTTGATTTCGATTTTCCTGACAAAATGCTAAAACTCCATTTAAAGTAATAAATTTAATAAATAAATAAATATTTCAAAAAATTGTATTAACATAAAGTGTCATCTTTTACAAGTTTAAAAAATGTATTTGAACTTGAGTGGATGAATAAGAAGTATTTTATTAACAATTTAAAACTGGAATAATATATATAGAGGGAGAGGGTGAACTAATAGGGAACTAGGAATAGAAAAAAAATAATTACATAAAAAAGATAATATAATAAAAAAATTTAATAATCGATAAAAAATATTTTTAATCATGTAAAACTTGATGCACAGATTCCTATGATTTTTAAAAATCAGACAAAATCTGAGATTCCAAAACATTTTTTCTTCCTTTCTGTGCATGTTCTTTAATAACAGAAGCGTTAAAAGGATGGAAGGATCTTCTTTGCTTGTTATCAACCAGTTTCAGCCGTCAGTACGATGTGTAACCCGCTTTCCTTTTTGCTGAAATTTCCAAACTTTCAAAGAGGTGACAAAAGGATGATGAATGAGAAATGCGTCCCTTGAGTATTTTGTAATCAAATTTTGCGTTCCCAAATATTCGTCACCACTATGTTTTTTTGCAATGATAATCATTCTTAAGCTTTATTTACATCAAAATGTTATGATATGCTTCTTTAAAAGAAAAAAAAATTCTATTTAAATTCCTTTCTAAAAGATTATTTTTAAGCTTCTGCTGTTCTTTTTAAGGATGTTTGCACATTGAATAATAGTTTTTTAATATATTACTGAATTTTTTTATGAAAGCCTTTCTATTATTTTTTGTTCATACTGCCGTTGTGTGATAAAGTGTTTGATGTTTGAATTAGAATTAGATAAAAAAAATACAGATCATCAATCAGTTTTTTGAAAAAAATATTTGTATTTAGGTGGATTGTACTATTCTTACAGTTCGTTTAAAGATTCAGCGATCCTTTTAGAGTTACTTTTCTTAACTCCATTTCTCTTTGTTTTTAATTTCACTTCTAGATTCTATTCAAGTGCCGAGTTTTGAATTGCTTCAGGAATCAAACTAGATTTATTTTAATAAAAATAAAGATCTGCTGGGGGTAGTATTTTTTTTATCGATTATTGTTCTATACACTAGCTCTCTACATAGTGACAGCTTTAATGAGTCATATTCTTAAGTGATTTCTGCCTCTAAAAGAGCGGTTTTCTAGCAGAAAATTAAACTTTAAAATTTATTTATTTAACTGTCAAAGTCGTATCATAACAAAAAATGTGGCAGGGAGACAGAAGTTGGCACGAAATATTACCAAAAATGTAAATTGTAATAAAAAATTAAATAAAAGTCAGAGTAAAGCACATAAAACATTAGATGTAAAAAATTAAAATATCTCCCTCATTTTGCAAAAAAAAAATCATGAAAAAATAGAAGAAAATTCAGTGGCTAACTTGGTTTCATATGAAACCAAATTTAAAAATATTCTATGACTCTTAGCATTCTATTCGAAATTTCAAAATATTCTATGACTGTAAGCATTCTATTCGAATTTTCGAAATATTCTATGACTCTGAGCATTCTATTGGAATTTTCAAAATATTTTATGACTCTGAGCATTCTATTCAAAAATTCCAAAATATTCTATGACTCTAAGCAAAATACTTTTATTTTTGAAATTTTAATATATTTATTATTTTTTCTTGTCTAAGACTTAGTTTATCATTCATATAAATAGTTCTTCAATATACATTGAAACTACTTTAAGACTACGGCATCGAAGCAGTATTAAATTTTATTAATTTCCCAACAACATAATTTTATAAAATTAGGGAGTTATAATTTTTTCTAATTCTTTACTCAGTTATGCAAAAAGTACTGAAAAGTACTTTATATTAATAATTTTTTCAACAAATAAAATATTTTAGATTTTGATACCACTGTACAGAATATCAACCCGAAACAAAATGTAAGAAAAAATACTTTCTATTTTTATCGGTGGGAGACTATTAACTACTGCAATGAAAAAGTAAATTTAAAAATAACTGAGCATAGATAATATATGTTAATTAAAAAAATTAAAAATTAAAAAAAAATTAAATCAAGGAGTTTGGATATACACTGGGAATACTGTGACGTAAATAAAATATGAAACTGATATTCATCCTCATCAAAGTCATCTGTAAATTGATATCCATTATTAACAAAGTCATCCTGAAATTGTTATACATCATCCTCAAAGTTTATCATAAAATTGCCGAAATTGATATCCCTCATCATCAAAATTCCATGGAACTGATATTGATTGAAAAATCATCATAATGGAATTAAGTCATACACCAAATTATTGATCGAATACATAATTACTTAGGATAATCTATATCAAATTCATGATGGATTTTTGTGGTAGTGAAATTTTACTTTGATTACTCACGCAAACTAAGCAGATAATTAGCATCAAGTATAGAGCTAAGAACTAGCTGTCTATGATATTTTTTTGGAATGAAAAATAAACCGAATATGCAAAAATGATTTGAAAAAATGTTTTTAAATAACTTTTTTCGAATTTATAAGCTTTGTTTAAGGAAAGAGATAGAATAGAGAAAAGGTAAGAGGTAAAATAGAACAAAAAATATGTAGTTAAAATATAAATGAAAATCTATGAATAAATGGCTTTTGTTTATTTTAATTCAACTTGATTTATTTCATGTATCCAGCGATGGACCTTTATGTTCCATTTTTCTCTCATTTCCTGATGGACTTGGAATTTTAAATCTCATGAACTTTTATATTTTCGGTAATAGTATAATTTTAAAATATTTTTAGAATTCGATTTTTTGATTAATATATTAATTAAATAATATTTTGAAACTTTACGATTATACCAAAAAAATGCGAGACATTTCATGATTCTCTGAATTTAAAATTACGTAATATTAACCCTTTAACGGTCATAAGGAGTGGTCAGTGGAAGAAAAAAGTTCACATTTTTACGTTCTCTGAATTCCCACGAAAAAGTATTAATGTCAACTGTCAAACTTTTTAATGTCAAACTGTCAATTTACAATCATAAATGTTGCCTGAATTAAAAAATATGGATGTTGAACGGAATTTCGGTAAAAAAAATTATAAAAATCATGGAGGTGAAAATATCGCCTCTAACTGATAATGGGTTAAGATAAAACTAATTTGCAGAAATAGTAAAAGTGGAAAATTTTATTTTTTACATTAATAATAAAATACTTATGTTTTATTAAATTTTTGTACTTATTTTAATGAATCAAGTCATCACATAACACATTAATAAAAAAGTTTATCACAGATATATTATAAAACCTGGAGCCATCAATCCTAATGCAGAATGCGTGAATCACACTCTCTATTCTTTATTTAATTACCAGAAGATAAAATAATAACTAATGTATTCATCGTAGTAAGTTCATCAGATAAGAATGCT
>JAOUZG010026641.1:16190404-16256038 GCA_026289955.1 Argiope argentata | reverse complement strand
TAATGTATTCATCGTAGTAAGTTCATCAGATAAGAATGCTAATAAAAACTATCGGCCAAAAAATATACCATTTAGATAAGTTTATTAAATGATAACAAGAAGTGCATTTTGAGATTAAACAAAAACATTCATGAATTACATTTCTTTCTTCTAAATTTATGAAGAAGGGAATAGAAATCAAATGATGGCATATTGGTAAAACATTTTCATAATAAAGATTTTCTCTGTGCATTTAATCGTAGTTTCAGAGTAGAGAAATTTACAAAGAAGCTTAATCAAAATTTATCTTGCAGGGACTTGGATGCAACAGAGCTCATTTGAGACTGGTGTTAGTTAGTAGCTTCAGGGAAAATCATCAGGGATTGTTTGGAAGATAATCTTTGATATTTTGTCCGTTTGTGTCATCTCCGTTATTTCTGAGATATTTATATTACAGGGCTTTATGTCTCTGTTTGTTTTGAAGAAATGTTTATTAGTTTTATTTTGTTCGAAGTAGTTTATAAACACCACAGTTAATAATGAAGACATAGTAGTACAATATTTATAAAAATTAGCATTGCATGAAACGATGTAGTGTTTCTGGCAAATAAAACTTTTACATTAAAACCTATCATGGAATGTATATAAGTTTTTATTTCCTGCACTTTTAGTTATTGGTGTAGAATGATGACAAATTAAAAGGATTTCTTCCAGAAAATAGTTTACTAAAATTTATTATTAATTTATTATTATAAAATTAATTTTAATTAATTAATTTAATTTAATTTTAATTTTATTCAATTTTAATTTTATCGACTCAATTGCTTTTGAATTTCTTAGATTAATTATGACTTTTTAAAAATGTCACGCGTAAATAAATTTAAAAAATTTTCTGACTTCCCATCGTGTATTAAAAAAATTGCTTTTTTGGCTTTATTATCAGCCATAACTTAACACAATTTTTTTAAAAAAGATTAGTTTCTTTTTCTTACAATATAAATGTATAATGGAACTCTTGATTTATGCGTTTCATTCAAAATTTGGTTTTCTCCTCTACGATGGAACTTAATTTGCTGTATACATATTCGAGGTAAACTATACATTTTTTTAAAAAAATGGAATTAATTCAATTACTTATACTTATTTAACAATAAAAAAAGCATTTATTTTGCTTTCCTTCCTATTTTAATTAACTTACATCTGCTAAATTGTAATTTGTTTAAAATCCATTGATAGAAAATGAACAAAATATGAGTTTTTTTCTGGGAAGACAAATGATTTCTGTTGTTGAATATTTCATTAAATTTAATTTTTAAATATTTAAATTTAATAATACATTAAAGTTATCTCATTTTTGCTTATTTCACTTTCTTTTAATTTAAAAAAACTGCAGTTTCCCAACGAATAAATATAGGTTTTCCTATCATAAAGCAGTAGCATTTCATTTCAATATTTATTCACTGTTTGTTTAGAAATATTCTATAGTAGGATTAATGTGACGAAATAGGGAAAAATGAAAATTTAATATTATTCATCAGTAGAATTCCAATAGTAAAAGAGTGGGAAAAAAACAAGCTTATTTATTTTTTTACTTTATGTAATATATTTCTTTGATTCAGGGCTAAATTTTAAGCAAATTATTTGATAAACCGACTATTAAAAGGAATTTTTATTGTATACTTCTTTTTAGCTTAAAAAAGATATTTATTTCGTATTATTAATTTTTTTAATCCTTATTTGGTATAATTTGGTTTTATGCATGCTTATTCTATCATTTTGAAGAAAAATGTCAAAATATAACTGTTTTAGAACTTTTTTCAACCTATTCTGTCTGAAAAAAATCACAAACGTTAATGGATTTTTTTAACTCCATTGTAATTAATTTTAAGCTTTAAATTTCAAAATTATATTTGTCCTCTTAATAAAGAAACTTGAAATAATTTTCTTTCTATATTTCATTATTAGATGGTGCCATTTATATAAAAAGAAATTTAATTGAATAAAATTAATTATTTTCAGAATATAAAAAGTAATGCATAATTGCTTAGTACATATGAAATACTAAATTTTAGAACTAATTAGTTAGACAATTATTATTTAAGATTATCATCAGAATAATAGTAAAAAGACGCATGCAAAATTTTATCCTAACGAAGGTTAAAAATTTAAAATTATATAAAATCGCTTAAAAAAAGGATCACAAATTTTCTACAGCTTCTGTGATCTCTGATCTATGTATAAAAGGGGATAATCTCCAAAAATGCTATAAAAGAATATTTGGAGTCAAAGTTTAAATGCAGTTAATATTTGTAATCGTAAATAAATTAATTTTTCTAAGAGAGCTATAAAAAGTTAGAATTAAAAATATAATAATATATGAAATGAAATAAACTGATGAGCGATTAGTAATGCATATAGATTATTTTTCATTCGTTAGGTTTTGAACGATATCAAACTCACTGTATTCGCTGATTTTCTAGTTGCAATATTTGGCCGAAAATTTTAGTATGCTCAAATGCCATAAACATCCATGGGGAAGGGATTAAATACATATTTTTGTAACTAGTCTATTGTTAGAAGTCTTTAAAATAGCTATATTTTCTGATCAAAAATGCATGCAAATAAAAAATAAATAAATCGGGGGAATGCTTAGTATGAAATCTACAATTCCCATTTCTTGCACTGATGTTAATTGTTTCAAATATTTCACTCGATGTTTTTATCTTTTTTTGTGGGGGTGGGGGGAGTTGATGTATATCATATTTTAGTATAGCCAGATAAATAAATGGGTACCTAAAGTCTATACCTTTAACGTATATCCACATTTCAGACTCAGTTATTGACAAAAATACATCTAGAACTATGTTTGTTTATTTGTTAACTAGACAACGTAAAAACGCTTTGTGTTAAATTGATGAAATTTGGTAAATATATGTTCAATGAATTTGAAATGTCCATCAAGTATTGAACGTAATTCAGTCGTAGGATATCTGTCCGTCAGGGCTGTTCGAATTTAATATAACTACGAACAAAAGATAAATGGATGATTTTTGAATTAAATATTTAAAATCTATATGAACATAGAATTGTCAAATTTGGAATGAATTTCGACGAGGAGTCGGAAATTTTTCTGTTGGTACGATCACAAACATGCAAATGTGATAACTCTAAAACTTGACATAAATGTATGAAACATTTTATATGTAACCTTGTATCTACAGTTGTAGTTACGTGTGAAATTTTGATTTTAATCCCAGGAAACAGGTGTCCGAAATATAACTTTTATATTCCAATGTTTGTATAATATTCTTATCCCAGCGAATAATCGCCAAAGATAAATAATAATACTAATAAATAGGCTCTATTTTAATGATTGCTCACCAACAACAGGCAGTTAAGTATAGACAAATATATTTATTGGAGGATCGTTTCGGGGTGAAAACTCCCATTGGTTTTTATGATAACACAAATCTATAAACAAACTGGGCCAACAATATTTGTCTGAAAATTAAAATAATTTTTTTTCATTTTAAAGTACCATTTTGCTCAAAGAATTGGCTTCAAGGAACGTGCAATGATATGAACGCTTTATACTTCTGAGAAAAGACACATAACTCAAATAAAACGCAAAACTCAGAGTTTTCTTAAAATTATCTATTCAAAACTAAAGCAAAAGCAGAACCTTCTTTTCCTCCTCCGCCACACAAGTTCTTCCCGTCATATCATAAAAAGAAGAGAAAAAAATGCGCGAAAAAAACCGATGCCTCCAATGGCGGCGGCGAATCTCGCCAATCATTTCCACAGACGTCGCCAATGGCCACGAAACATCAAATAATATTTCACCGTGATTTTTTTTGTCATTTATACTAAATTCTTCTACTAACATGCCTTGAAATTATTTCATCATAAAGCGAACTTTTATTTTAATTACTCGCCTTTGGTGATGGCAGGTTTCGCCAATTTTCATACTCACTAAAATTTTCAGTTTTGTAATTTGTCCTTTTAATGGTCTTTTCAGAAAAATATATTTAAATTTCAAATTTTGAGTCATACATTTATACTATCATGTAGACCTTATACTATTTTGTTTATTGTACAATATATCCGGATCTAATTTTCTACGTCGACCTTAAAATTTACACTTTAAAGTGGAAACGATTAAACTGTTATTAATGTTAAAACAATTTTCTTGAATCCAAGCTTTCTTTCAACGTGTGAACCGAAAGTAGAGCCGTTGAAATATTTATATACGCACTATGGAAGATTTTTCATAATTTATATAATATCTGATAGAATATTTCAACAAAAAAATTCTTCATTTCATAGTAAAACTCTGTTTTTAGTTTTACATTCAAAAGGATTTAAATAAAAATTTGAGCTTCCTGACTTCATTTATATAAACCATAGCAGGAAAATATATTTTTATATTTCTTCGATTCAAAAGATGACTCAGAAAATGCAAATGGTCCTGTGAAAATTAAATCATAAAGTATCAATTTTGCAATATCTTATATTCGACATAGTTTCTACTTCAAACAGCAGCTACCTATATAGACTTGAATATAATCAAAGTCCAGTATTTCTCTATTACGCTATGCACAAAGCATTCTTGTAAATATTTCGTCCGCCTGCTAAAGTCTAATTAACTACTTCGCTCCTTTTAATACAAAAATTTATCCACCCATTATTCCACTCTCCTTCAAAGTCGGCTCAAGGTTAAGTACATTCATTTCGGCATCACGAAAATTTATGGACAAACATTGTTTTAAAAGCAAGAAAATATACTAAAAAGGATATGTACGTTTTTTTTGGTGCACTTTAACTCTGGAAAGACTTTTAGCAGAAAAAATAATCATAATTGCATGACACGAAATGAAATTCTTTTATAGTCACGAATGACACGCTATAAAAGCTTTTTCAATGGAATATAATGATTGAAGCGCTTAAAAAAGCATTTTAATTAAAGTCTGAGGAAATTACTCGATTGTTAAACAATTTACGATTAATTAAGATTTGCTACCTCCTGAAATTTTTTTCAAAATTTTTCGGGTTATTGATTGACTCAAACAGACTAACTAGAAAAGACGATTAATGGAAAATTATTTTTCCGTATTAGAATGATGAAAAAAGGTGGGAAGAAATCTCACTAACAGTTGATGATCAAAGCTAAATTTTCTTTCTATTCTTTCGATTACTATAAATTTACGGTTCAGAAGTTTATTTTTGAATTTTGGAACTAATTTTTTTCTTTATTATAAGAATAAAATTAGGACTTCATTATATTATTTTTTACTCATAACTTTTCGTCTTTAAATTAAGGAATTTTTCTGAAGAAATTTTATAGAAAGAACTCTCTGAACGTCCTTTTATTCAATACATTTTCTTTTCAGTTTGAATAAAAGAAAAAAAATATTTCCTGAGTTTAATTAATGTTGAAGCTATTATTATACTTATTAATATTAAAGGTATAGTTATAAATTAGAACTAATGAAATTATAAAATATCATTAAAACCTACCCTTTCCTATATTGACTTTAAAAATAAATTAAGTACTAATTATTTCTGATTAATTTGTAAATGTTTTATTTTACGCTTTGCCAAAGTATGAAATCTTTAATTAGATAAAAAGTTAAGAAAATAAAATTTTTCTAGACAAAATTTTAAATAACTAACTGGTTGTTCATATTTCAAAGACTGATGATGCATTAGAAGAAATGATAATATACAACCAAGAATTCTTTAATTTTGTTCCGATTTATTTAGTGTAACTCATTAAATTCAAATTTTGATTATGATTGTAGTGTGTAAAGAAAGGACTACTATTTTTTGAATTTTTTATCTTTAAATGCAATTCAAAATGATTATAAGTCCAAATAAGGTATATTGTTTGAAACTAACTGCTAATCATAATTTTTCCTTATCCTTCTACAAAAATTAAGCACCAAATTATTCAATGTATTGTCTGATATTATACAAGGCATATATATTAAAGCACTTGTTTCAAGACCCTACATACTAAAACTCTTGCATTCTGTTTTCTATATTTAAAAAAAGTGGCAAGAATTTTTAGTATACTTTAAATTTTGTACTATAGAAGCATTGAGTTAGCCGAATTTTGCATTCACATATTTTGATAACTGAGCTAAAAAATATTAAACAATATTTTATATATTCTAGTGCATAACTTCCTCATTAATTTGTTTCACTGTATCTACTCATTATTGGGAAAATTTTGATATATTATTCGGCAACTTGGAAATTCAAAGTACAATTCGATACTTTAATACAAGAATTTTTATTTTTAATTTGCAGTAGTTTCAAATTTTCTTTTTCATTTTAAGTAGGAATTGAAGTAGTATTTAAGTAGCATTTTAAGTAGAATGCTTTTACATAGCTACATATTCTTGTTCTCTTCATAAACAAGAATCTAAAGATACACTTTATAATCAAATCAATAAATCATGAAATAACTTTATATACCTGGATTACAAATTATAGATTCAAATTTTAATCACTAATATTTATGTGAAGAACATAAATGATATACTTTCAAATAATTACTTTATACTTTTCATCATAGTTGAAAGTATAAACTCAATTCAAAATTTCTATGCAATAAGACCTCTGAAAAAAGAATTTCTAAAATAAATTGAACTTTTATTTTTAATTGCAGAAAAATGGACATTTCATTCATAATTCAGAAAAGTGGACATTTTAATGAAATGGACATTTCATTCCTAACTAAGATAAATAATGTCCATTATTTTTTTATGGTATTGGGTACTTTTGTTCGTCTGTGTTTGCATTTGATCATAGAATTTTGAAGAAACAACTATACATCAGTTTTAAAAAAAATGAGTACATGATCTTTTTATTATTATAAACAGAATAATATTATTAACAATAAAGAAAAAAATATTATAAATTGAATAATTATTTTTATATAACCAGAAGACAGCAATTAATATTGTTGAGTCGTTATTTAAGTTCATGCTGCCTATTGTTTGTTAAAATAAATGATACCAGATTGAGATAAATCTTATAATCTGCAAAAACAAAATAATTTTGATGAGTCTCCATGGATTCTTCAGAATCTATATCAATATCCTAGAATACTTTCAATATTAATCGGGAATAAAATTGAATTTGAAAAGAACTAATAAACATAAAATTTTAAATGTTACGGTTCCATAAAAATAAATTCCATTTTCAACTGCTATGAAATAGGTTGTACAAATTCCGTTTTATTGTAATTGATGGTACTATTAATGAAAGCAAAATATAATTGAAGTATTAAATAATATTTACATATATCTTTTAGGTGCTTACGTATTATACCGTCCTCGCCAACGATCACCAATGGTATAGGAATTCATTGGCGACGGATTTAAATATGGCGATGAAGATTCAACAGATGACTACATTGCCGGATTGCCATGATTGGTGGTTTAGCAACTCATTGGTGATGGCTTCAAATTTAGCTATAAAGTTGGACGATATAATAGGTAAGTACCTTATTTTAAAACATATCCCTTTATGTCTTTTTTTATCAATAAGATGATTATGATTTTTATTTATTATATTGTTTTTAAACGAATACTTGAAATTTTTTTAGATATGATTGAAATGAATTTTTTAATTTTGTGGTATTTAGTTATTGATAATCCAGTATTTGTATTAGCTTGTTAGTTTCAGTATTCATGTAATCCCTTTAGCAAACGTCTCAATGGAAACAAGCAAACTTATTTAACTTTAATGAGCTCTCAAAAATTAAAAAAAAATCTCTCTGATTCTTAGAAAAATTGTCAAACATTTAAATCTAACAAAAGAAAGTATTTGCATATTTAAATATATGATTAAATTCCATCTAAAAGGAGTTTTTCTTATCAAAATAAAAGAAAAAAATTAGTAAATTTTGCATAATTTTCGTTGCAATTTCCTAGCTTTCAAACTTTTCATTACTTGGATTACAAAATGTTATTCCCCTCGAGCGTTTTTATTAAATCACTATTTATACAGATATTCTTGAATGAAATCGTATTTATTTTCTTCTAATAGTGAACAGAATTTAAAAACAAATAATGATCTTATATAAAAGGCTTGAAACATGTAGTGAAATTCTTAACTTCATGGATAATTTATTTTCTCTGTAAAAAAATCAGATTAAAATATTTTTTTTAAAAAAAATGAGTATTTTCCTTTAAATTGAAATAATGTTTTAATTTGTCAAAAATTCCTGACATACACAAACAATGACAGAAAACTATAATAAAATTCTTAATCATAAAATTTATCCTAAAATAATGTTTATACTTTTATTAATGCTCTAAATCGCTAATATGTTTATTCTAATCATTTTATATTCTTACTATAACTGTCATAAGTAATATTCGTTTACAATAATTATTTCTTGAAATCTATTTTTTCAAATCTTTATCTTGCTAAATCATTTATAAAGAATAAATATTTAATGACATTATTTTTTAAAAGATTTTAAATAAAATGTTGTTAACATAACTACATTGGAGTATAAAATTTAAAGTCGAAAGTATATCAGAGGATAAGGAAAATTTTCGTTTTGAATTTAAGATGTGCAACAATTGGCTACATATACCAACAAACGTTTTACAGCAAAATAAAACTATATTTATACATCGTCTCGAAAATTTTGTTTTAATATTTTTTTTCCAATTTATGCATTACTGTATTTAATTCTATTTTTTCCCGAAAAACGATTATTTAATAAAAAATGTTTCGCTACAAAAAAAAAGGATTTAACTTTTTTAACTTTGAAAAAATCACCAAATGTCGCCTCTGATTTGAAGTACTTCAACAAACTCTTATTGTAACTTTTATTCAAGCTGTTTCCAATACATTTATTCATATTTAAACTAAAATTCCTAGAACCAAGAAAAAGTAACATATATCACTACAATCAAGTCAAAATTACTGAATGCTATATAGTTTGGGAAGAAAAAAAAATTATGACTTGAACAACTATGCATTCATGATGATCCAAAAAAGACAATTTTTAGAAAATATTTATGAATTGAAAAACCAGCTTTTCATTTCTGAAGGTAAGGTAGCTCATGATTGTAGTATAATTTGAATATCACTCCGAAGTTTTAGATGCTTAATAAGATGATGGCACATAAGTGTATCGAGATAAAAGACATTTGAGCCATGAAAATCCAAAATTTCACCTTTTCAGGGAGAAAATATAAGTTGAAAGGAAGATTTAGATTTTTAAGTTTCCTCATTCCAAGTTTCCCTATTAGCCTCAAACGCCCCCTCCCCCCTTTATTGTTGTCATATCTCCCCTATAATGACCGATGTCAAGATTATCGAATGTTATCTTGCAGGTGACATAAAATATCTTGTGTTAATAGGGTTGTGAACAGCTCTTTTGGAAAATCCTCACAGATTAGATAAGAAAGTCTCCGGAGAAATTTTGTTTGTATAAACCACTTAGCATACAATGACGTGTCTGACACGCGCATCGAATTACTGAATTTTTATTTTCAAGTCTGCAATTAAGCCACAGGATTAAGTATTTAAATACGAAAAAATCAATAGGAAACGATTTGGTATCCCAAATGCTCCATATATTATTTTAAAAAATCAAATTAACAATAAATTACCAAAATATGATATTATCTAATTAGAAAATTAAATAAATTCGTATGTCAAGTGGTTAATATGCATTTTTTGATGCTTTTATTTGTTCTATTGTGTAAAAAAAAACAGTTAAATTTTTATTTGCATGCTAATTCTATATTTAAATTCGAGTTTAAAACCACGAATATTTAATAGAAATATTTGAAGTATTTACTTTTTTAAAATTATTTTTATCAAGGTAATTTATTATATTTAATTATATGATTATTTAATTATATAATTATTTAACTATAATTATTAATATAACATCATTTTATAACTAAAGATTATTTATGTAATGAAAACTTTCCAATTAGTAAAAATTGCATACATTAATATGTATTTGGTCATAGTAATATAATGGGTTAGAATATTATGTTTTATTTCTTTTAATCAAACACTATTTATGAAAACTTTTTTAAAATTATGATCAAATTAGCATACACTCTGTGCAAGTAGGAATTTGTCTTGGGAATAAAAAAAGAGAGTGATAAATAATTTATTCTAAGTTTATATGAATGAAAGCGTTCTGCTCTAGAATAGTGCCATTGCTTGAATTTTCTCTGCAATTCGAATTTTTTAAAATCAATTTTGATATTGAAAATTTCATTTAAAGATGAATAACTTGAAAAATAATTACACAATAATTTCTCAGGTCAAGTACTAAATAATTTATTCATGATTCATCTGAAAAAAAAATGTAATTTTTTAATAACATTTTTAAAAATAAGCTTTAAAAATTTCAAAAATAAACATTAGAAAATATTTTTAAAAAGAATAAAACTATTTGTAATAATTCATACGAAGAGAACCAGTAAACAGAATCATCTTCGTTTGCTTGCTATATTATTTAATTGTGAGCCTCAATAGTTTGTGTTGTCTTCGGTTTCGGATAAAATAATGAATATCTATCCTTCTTTGCGATCAAATTGTTTAATACTATCTGCATATGAAAAACTTATTTTTGCAATAATAGCAGATTCATGCAAGAGGTAATACGTATAAAATTCCATACTATTAACTTTTAACCATAGCCATGTCTCAATTTAATTAAGAATTGCTTTTACTCCGAAAAAACCCCACTTAATATGTGAATATCTTAATATAATTCTGTATATATTTCTCAAAAAGAATGGATAAGTAAAAATATTTTTATGTGCAGATTATTAATGCACGAGTATTTTATAAACAAAAAAAGTTTATTTGTCAAAATAGGAGTCATGTTTACTTTAACATTCTTATAAAATAAAAAAGATTAAATTCTAATAATATATATCATTTATATGACGTTTGATTTGAATTATTTTATGTATAACACTCAAAATAAACATTTGAAGAATTTTTGAAAATATATACTTAAAAAAAATTGAAAAGTGCGAGGTTTCTTTTCAGAGAAAACATTCACGAAACCCCCCTCCCCCCCAAAAAAAATTGACATGCCCTTTTATTTAATTTACCTTTGTTTTGATCAAAAAGTTTCAATGTGTAAAAAGAAAGTATGGGAGATTTTATATTATTTATTATATAAAAGGATTTTTAGAAGCCAAACATTGAAAAAATTATGTATTCAAACACAAAATAATACAAGGAAACACACACGCACGCGCACGCACGCACGCACATAATGATATTTTAAAATCTTAATTTCATTTGTAATTCATTTCCATAGTTTTGTCTTAATTTAGTCCATAATAATTTCTTTCTAAAATGCTCTATTATTTCTTGATCAATTCCACTTTTCCTATTAAATAAATCAAAGGATTGTAAAGATAATGCGTCATTGATAACTCCATCGTGTGCCGAGTGAATGGATAATAAATCACTGGTGTGGATATTCCTTTGAGGCATGCCTGTTCTTCTCTTGTCAAGGCCGAATGTATAAGAATTCCTGTCAGAAATCTACACATGTGTGATTTATGAGAATATCCTAGTATATAAGACCAGATATACATGTTTTGTCCCTTCTTATTTTTTTTACGCCTTGTAATCTACTGTTGAGCTGCGCAGCGTGCTTTACGAGATGGAATAAAACCGAAATTAAAAAAATTTCAACCTGGATTTTTCTCTATGGCCACAACTCTACAATATGCTTTCTATAAAAAATAATATATAAAATAATATGTTTCATGATACCAGTTTTTTATTCGGTCTATTTTCAAATCTTCATTTTTAAGCTCAAATTTTTATTACATTAATAATGTTACAAGCGAGCGAGCACACGAAAACATGCCAAAGATGGCGACGTTTGGCGAGGAGCCTCTCGCCAGCTTGATTGGTTTGGCGAAAGGAATAGTATAGTAGCCGCTGGATTGCGAGCGTTGTTTTGAGAATTTTCACGAGATTCGGTGCACGCGCTTCTTCGGCTATATAAGGGACGAGTAGCCGGAGTGAGTGAGTTAGCTAACTGCGAGGAAATTGGGCATACGGCCGAGTACCGAGGTTGCCCCAAATTACCCAAAATCCAAACCCCACATCAAAATAGGATCAACTTCTTTAATTCAAATTTCCGTAGGCAAAATGTCTCTTATGCAAATACACTCGCTAATACTCAAACACAATCTAAAACTGATACCCCCGCTGGATCCGAGCAAATAAATCTACCCGCCCAGAATGACTTTAAAGAAATGATTGAAGCCATGCAAGAAATTAAAAAAGTTTTCCTACTGTTCCCCAATTTAATTGAAGCCGCAAAGCAAATGAAAAGCAATAGTGACCCCACAGCTAAAGTTTTAATTCTGTTCAGCACTATCTGTAAGCCGGTCAGCCCCTAAACTGATTCTAAAATTCCTGGGCCAATTAGTATAAAATTCTTTTATACTAATTACCAACAGCCAATAGTGATACAGCTTTTCTCCTCTCACCACTTCCTCTCCCTGCTATGCAGATCTACAGTCAATGCCAGTTCTTCATCTGCCACGCTCAAGTCAACATCACACAAGATCGAGGATAAGCCCCTGGCGGGGCTAGGTGCCTCGTTAACTGAACTCTTAGAGTGAGTGAGTTAGTTGAGAGTTTGCTCTGAAATAAAAAGCGTCTCGCTGGACTAGAGGATTTGTGAGCTGTTAACGCTGTATTATTGAGCTCGTTTCGATTTACTGTTGCTGTGCTATACGATAGATATTTTACAGACTGTGTTTATTGTGCGTAAGACTTGTATTTACGCTGCAAGTGACTGATTATTGCTGGATTGTATTTTCTGAAGTTTTACTTTTTCAAGTCATCCTGTATATAGCTGTAAATAAATTTGTTTGTGCTGTCCTCATATAAAGTCCATTCAATCCGAACCCTCTACGCAAAAAATGTAACAATAAGTTCGTTAACTAAATGTTGTGACAAATTTCCTTTGATGTCTCCTAAAAAATATCAGAAATCGCTGTAGCAAATAAAATGTCTTAAGAAAACTGCAAAACATTATTAGAAATTCATTTTTCTTAGACATAATTAATGCAACTAATCCACGGGAATACATCTTAAAATCTTTCAAATCTTTTATTAAAATAACAATAAAGGGACACTGACACATTGGGGGAATATATGCAAAACAAGTGTCTAATGCTTGCATACATCTGGGATTTAAGAACAGGCAGAAGATCGGGGAACATAATCAACTATAATCCTGTTGAGATTTGATAACAACTGAGCTCATTTTAGAGCAGAGCTATTGAGAAGTCTTCAGAGACATCATTATTATATGAATCTTAGGAATGTAAGCTTTGATATTTTGTCTGATTAAGCAGTTTGAGCTTTATTATGACAATTTTATGCTTCATCATCGTTTACTTGGCAAGAATACGTAATGGATATCTTCGTATTGCAGCTTTCATAGCATGAATGGATTTGAGTTTTCTTATTTATACAACAGCTGTTAAAAGTTGTTTGGAAACTGGTTTTTGATTAAAAACTTGAGAATTAAGAAAATTAAAATATCTCTATTAATAAATATTCTCTCTCAAAATTTCATAAAGCAAGTTTGATGTACGTTTTTTGGTGGTGTTTATAAATGAGAAATGTAATGTCTAAAAATTGTTTTGAAGAAATATAAAAATGTTGAAAATTTGACATGTTCTGAAAGATAATAGCAAGAATTAACCCTTTGCACTCAGATAGTGCCTCTCACTCACCATTCAAGATGATACGTCATTTTAACGTTTTATTTATTTTTCAGTCTTTAATATTGAAAACGCCTAATTAAAGAAAAAAAGATACAGATTAATTGTTCAGCGAAATCCTAAATAAAACAAATATTTATATTTGCTTTTCGGAACAATAAGCAACACCAATAAGAAATACTACTTAAAACAATTATATATAATTTTTTTTCAAAACAATAAGCAACACCTTGTGTATTAAGACAATTTTTTTGCAATGAATTACTTTTAAAAGGACAAAGGATTAATTTTTATTTGGAGCTGACTTTAAAATGTTCCAATTTATAGTTAGCTAGATAATAATATCTTATACTTGATGATGTCCTGATTTAAATTATAGTTTTTTTAGAGAAATAAATTCATAGCCGGTTATTATAAAATATTTTAGAAACAATATTGTTAATTCTATATTTGCCGTCCTAGTGACTAGAACTTTTGATCGAAAGCTACAAAATTTAGTAAAATTGGACTATGGTTATAATTGCTGTAAAAATGTATGTGGAAAATTAAATACCATTTATTGATATTAAAAGTTTTAGAAATATCCTTGGTTTACTGTAAAAATAGCTCAGGCGCCCTTGAAAAAACTTGTCAGCATCTCTCCATTTTTCTGTCATTTTTTTAAATGAAAAACTTGAAAAGAAATGATGTTTGTGCTAAAAAAATTCTATTCACATATTTCTTTTTTATAGATTTCTAAAAATTAGCATTATTTTGGTTATTGAAAACTGTTATAAAATTTGAGGTTTTAAAATTACACAAAAAAATTGTTAAGGTTAGAACATTTAACATTCTTTATTTTTCAGAAAAAAATCATAGTATTTTGCTTGATGAGATTAATATATGTATGAACTAAATGTATTATAGAAAAATCCTTAAATTATTTCTTTTATATTCAGAAAATCCTTTTCCATTATAAAATATTAACATATGTATCTAAAAAAATTGATAATTTAAATTATTTTAAAACTTTATTTCTTCTTAAAGTATGCTTCGTGATTTAATCTTTTAACCATTTCCGATGCAGAAAAGGATTAGAAAAATACTTTTACAAAATGCAATATATGCTTATTTATTTTCCTTATAAGAAATGTATTGTCAAAAGAATACCAGTTTTCGTTATTCAAATCTTCTTCATGCAAATGACATTTTATACATTCTCAAATTGCACACATTTATACATTCTAAATTTGTATGAATTATGAATCCCAAGCATACTTCCTAAAATATTATATTCATCTTTAAGGACTTGTCATTGTGTTAGATTATTTTATTGTATAATTTCAAAAACTATATCATACATTGGCGTCAGTTTACCTGAAATAATTTGTTTTCAATGACCTTTCAACGACTTTCAGAAAATTTCAATTTCTCCTTTTTCTAAACTGTCATTATTTATTGTAATTTATTTCAATAGTAATATGTATTCTTTGTATACAAAAGACAGGAAAATATTCGACTTCCTTAACATTAGAGAAAATAGAATCCCAAATTTATAGAAACCTTTACGCCTCATTTAAATGACGTGATTTTTTTGTCGATTTTCTTACATGATGAATTTGGAGAATTTATTATTTTGAAATCTTAGAGCTTGAATTGATTTAAATAATGGATTTATTCATATTTTTGAATTCAGCTTACTACTTGATTGATTATCAAATTCATCATCACTAAAATATAATCTTTTATGGCATAAACTTTAAATGATTTGAATATTGGGAAATGATTCTCGGGTTTTATTCACCGTTAAACCTGATATATATTTTTTTGATTCCCTCGATTTGTAATGTATAAATTTTACTGTATATTATTATCTTTAGAAATCGAGTGTAGAAATATATTATATAAATCTGAGAAAAAGGATTTAAATCGTTTGGTTTTATACAGAAAATATGTTTTATTCATAATTATAATATATATATTACATCTGTTTCATTTATCTTCAAATGTAAAATATCTTTTTATGAAGCGGTGTAAAAATTCTGATAAAATTTTGTAAAACTTAAAACTCCTTATAGCCGATATTTACTTTTGATTTGAGAATAATACAATACCTGTTTCTTTGCTATCTTGACTAGTTCTATCCAAAGTATAAAAATGTAATATATTGAATATACAGAATTGCAATACTATATCATTGTTAACATTTATTAAGAATTAAACTTGTTCCTGCAAAATATAAATTATTATCCCCAAATGAATTTATATATACAAATTTCATTGATATATCTAAGGTAGCATTTACTCAGGATAAAATAGTTTGTGTGTAAAATATTCCTGAATAAAAAAAATATGTAATTATATATACGCAAAAATAGAATTAAGGAAAGGGAGACTAAAATATCGATAACATAAATCTCGATATAAGCATAAAAGGATTTGAATTGATAAACAGGTTTCAAATCTTACATGATTATTTTTTTGAAGGAGAACAGAAAAGCTCATTCATATATTACTTTTATTATTAACATTACTTTTATTAATATTTAAGGCTTTTAGTACCATAAATTGACGAAAATACATTTAAAAAATGGTTAGAAAGCTAAATTAATAAAAAAATATTGGCCATTAAATTAATAAAAAATTAATAAAATAAATAATAAATATTGGCCATTAAATTAATAAAAAATTAATAAAATAAATAAAAATATTGGTAAAATTTATTGGAAAGGTCTTAAAAATATAATATTTTTAAAACCTGATTGGTTTTCAAATAGTTTAAATTAATTTAATTGTGGCTTAAAACTGTCTTACATTTCACAATAACAATGTAAAACATTTCTTAGTATGACAATTCGTCAGTGTTCGGAAATAGCTTTTGACTTTTTTTTAATGTTCAATGATTGATTTTTCTAAAGATGCCTTAAAAATCTTCAATTTTTTATTCAATAACTGAGACAAGCAATGAAATGAATTAATATTTATTTTTAAAGCTCTTAAAGTCTCGCACAGAAGTTTCGAATTTAGTTGCAAATGTTACTTACAGGAGGCGCTGTTATCCTTAGTCGCTGATGGATCCTTTAAAAGAATAGCCACTGATCAATATTCGGACAGTTCCTCTTCTGGGACATGAAAAGAGGTTAGTGTGTTAGAAGGCTGATCCAAACGTGGTTTATGGAAGCTAAGAACTCAATCATGCCAAACACTAGTTGCATCTACTTTTCTTAAAAATTTTTTTTAAGAATAAGAATTATCTGCATAGAAATACTCCTAATTTGAAAGGATATTAAGACTAGAGATGCATATCCAAATTTGTAAATTTTAGGTGTTAATTTATATCCATTTGATCTAAACTTTTTGAAATATAAGTTTGCCTTTAAAACTCATTTAAAATATTATAGTTAAAACTCAATAATTTATATGGCAAAAAAATCAATAAATAAAAACTACAAGGATTTTTTTTATTATATCGTTAAAATTTTAAAAAATGATTGAACTTAATTAAAAATGGCGTTAGGAAAATATTAAAGTGAGACTAAAAAGTAATTAATTAACGCAAATTAACGTCTTTTGTAATATATATTTAAAAACAAAAACAGAAAAATAACTGCAAAAATTTCTTGTTTAAGTGTGTATTTATCAATGTAAAACATGTTATTTGTGATAACTTGCAAAACTGTTCAGAAGAATATTAAAATTAAGCTCGGAATTTCTTGGCTATATTTTGCATATTAATCAATAGTTCTTCCTATTTCTAGTATTTTATTCATATCTCTGTTAAGACATTGTTTATAAACACTTTATTGTTCAAATAAGAGCCAAATTAAAGGCTCATGTTTTTTCATAATCTAGTTTTGTTCACAATTAACACATCTGCTCACGCATCTACTTTTGGGACATTAGCTCATGATATGTAACATTTTGACCCCTAATTTTGGCCTTTTCACTAAATTTTGTGAGTTATTTGGACAAAAATAAAATATCAATGGAATTTAAAAGAATTTTTTATGCAATTATGTTCTTTTTATTACTTAAATTCAATTTTTAATAAGAAGAATGAAAATCTTAATTATTTTCTCCCATATTATCTCTGTATACATTTATTTTTTTCTCCATTTCCTATATAAAATTATTTTGAAATTACACGTTTTTTGTAATAAAAATACTTAAAAAATAAGAAAAAGATTTTATAAATCTTTGAAAATTCGTAACTTTTGTTTTAAATTATTATATTAGCATTTCAGAAACACGTATATAATTAATAGGAATTAAATGAATTTTAAAATTTACAAAAAATATTATAAGAAAATGTATTATATGAAAGGATTTGTGACATTTTAAAAAAGAAAAACAGACTTTTTTGTCGTATTGCCTAAGATACTTAGTATCAGTGTCTTCTTCTGATTCTGTTTTCTGTAATTTAGCCAATTTTTTGATGTTTCATGAAGACCAAACAAATCTCAGTAATCAGATTTTTTGCTATCGATAGAAAGACACTAACAATATCTCTGAATTTTTGTTACTCATTTTCGTTTCATGCGATAGCCATAACATTAAATATATCTAAAACACTTGCAAAATCACTAATCCACTATTAAAATTATATAACTTTTATCCCTTATTCTTATCTTCATTTCTAGCTCTATTATAAAAATATAACAAATAGCAAGTCATTGTCTTTATAAATCTCTACATTTTATACATAGAAGAATACTGGTAGATTCAAAGAGATCTTTTGATTGTGTTAATGGATTAAGCAAAACTTAACAACTTCAGGTAAAAGATTGATTGGCTTTCGTCTTTGTTTTTTAAACATGTTTTCAATACATAAAACACATTTTTATATCATTTAAGCACTTTCTTTATATGATTTTTAAATAAATATAATATACACATATAATAAATAAATGGTATTGCTATGAATGAGTTAAATATCAAGTAACTTTATAAGTTCTATATATAAAGTGTAGGAGACTCTTTCTGTTTATAATTATTAGGGCTATATACTGTTTAAATGCGCATATAATAAATAAATAGCAAGATTATGAATGCATTAAATATAAAGGAAATTCAAGTTGCCTTTTCAATATTGAAGTTCCTAAAATGCTCATTCACGTTAAGTATTGAAACTCTACAAAATCTCTTTCGTTCCTGTTGTATATCAAAGAATCTACTAAAAGATTAGTGCCTACTATTTGCATGAACACATATCTATTGCACAGTTCTTCCTAATAGTTAAGGAAGATCTGATTTTGTGGAGCATCTTTATAAGAACAGAAGATACCATTGGCGTGTTTAAGGGAAAGCGGAACTTTTCAAAAATATAAAAGGAGAGCCCCTATGTTTTAAGTACTCTAAGGATTTTTTAAAAATTCTGAATTTCCGAGCTCAAAGAAGAAAATTTCGCATGTATTCTAGAAAAAATTACAAATTTGAAAAGAAAATAACTAACGTGTGTATGTTGTCTCAAATACCTGTTTTTCTAACCGAAAAACGGTGCATATTTCTAAAATGTATTTAAAATTAATAATGCGTTGACATCCCTTCATGTTCTCATTTGTGCTATCATAATTTAATTGAATGACATATCCAATACTTTTGCTGCAATTTTTCTAAGTACGCATTTAAAGACATTTTAGGAAGATATATACAATTATTTTTATGTTTTAATGAGACATTTTTATTTGTTAAGAAAATATATCCAGGTTAATGCAGTTAAATTACTTCCTTTTTAAGAGAACTTTGATCTGCGGAATAAACAACGACATTGGCACGCATTGAATAAATTTTGAGTCCGAAGTTGCTGCTTTCTTACATAATTAGATTACTGCAAGAAAATTACATCAGTATACGTTTTACTATGTGATTGCCATAAATTTTTCGTTGATTTATTCCCTTCGTAATTAACTACTTTGGCCTTTCAAAGATTAAAAAGTATACTTCTTGCTCTGTTTTAAGGCAATATGAAGAATTTTCCTTTTCATATCCCATAAAATAGTAAAGCAATGTCAGTTTAAAAAAAACAGCATATATTTTCAATCTATCTGTTAAAATAAGGTATTAATAACTTTAGAAATGTTGTTTACCAAAAAAGGTGTTACGAAAAAAACGAAAATATTTCAAAGACGGGAATTATGTAATTAAAAAACTAAGCAAGGAAGACTGAATACAATGAAGGTAATTTTAAAAAGCACCGTAATTAAAACGTAAATGAGAAGTTATTCTTCATGATGGATTACAATTTGATTTGACTTTATTAATGAAAAATATTTTTACTTCGGAATCGTTGTAGCTGAAGAAACTTTAAGAAGGCTCAAAATAATTTAGTATATTGTTATAGTTGACTTGATACATCCTTTTTTAATGATACGCTAAAAAGTGCCTTCTAGACTCGTGGCTTCGTCTGCGTCTGTTTGTTCTCTCTCTCTCTCTCTCTCTCTTTCTATCTATCTATATCTATATATATATATAAATATAAATATAAATATATGTATATATATGTGTGTGTGCGTGTACTATATATAGAACACACACACACATCATTGGTCATGGAAAAAACGTAAAATATTTAGGTTCATAGGGGTTTTTTCAGGGTGTTAATTTTAAATAAAAATATTTACAATTCCTAGAAAAGCTAAAGACCTTTTGGTCTCAAATACTCAAATATTTTTTCTTATCTACTAAGTAGGATTTGTCTCGGCAGAAAAAGCTATCATCCACTAATGTCAAGAAATCAAAGTTAGTACGTGTAAAAAAATTTGAAAAAAGAATTGTCAGATAACGTTCTGTAAAAACAGCTTTTTGGAGAAAAAAAATTAAAATAAAATTTATTGATTGGTGATTAAGGTCTAGTTTCAAGTGTCTTTTTCTTGTTCTCGTTCAAGTTACTTCTTTGAATTGGATATATCAAACAAAACTTGATACATATGTTTAATGTTATTTTCTGTTACAGGATGGTTTAAATAAATTCCCAATTTAAATAATTAGAATATTTAAATGGGCTTTCTGGAATTCAGATAATTTATAAAGCAAATTCTATTATATAAGGTTTATAATAATAATAATATATAATATTAATACAAATTTTCACCAATTGCTTTATTTAGATAGCCAGAAATTAAATAACTTCCCCTAATAATATATAGTGAGATGGGAATGACGCCATAAGTTTCAAAAATATGTTGACTTTATTTCTTTATTTTTTCAGTATAAGGATATTTTTGTTTCTCTTTAAATTTACTATATCATCCATAGGGACTTAGGTCATTTGATATATACGTAAGAAACAGTAAAATTGTAAGTAATATGTACAGTTAATAGTAACGAAAAGTTTTTTAAATGTAATATGCACAGCGATTATTTTAAATATTTGAAATAAATTATATCAAACAGTTAATAGGCTTATAATAATTTTAAAAGCCCTGCTTCAAAATGAATTACAGCTGGCGCGTATCTCTCAATATGCATGACAAGCATAGCTCTGATTAAAAAAATATTTAACTATTAACTATGAATCAAAAATGAAAAGGTAAGAAGAAAATAAAATCAATATTAGCAAAGATGTGGGAAAGATGGATGAAATTAGACAGGAAACGGACTTAATATTCCAAATAAAAATGAAATATTGTCATAAAATGTGCTTAAATAATTCACTTTGAAAAATTAATTAAAATTACATTGAAAATTAATTAAAAAAACATTAATAGTTATTCTCAACTGAAACTTATGCTACTAAAAACTGCATTATTATATTTTAGAACAAGAAAAAATAATTTTCTGCTCTTATTATTTATAAATTATGGTAGAAAAACTAAGCATATTTGAACTCGCATTTCATTTCCTTTAGAGGTTGTGGAAACTTTTTAATAATGCGATAAATTTTGCAATTTATTACCAACTATTAAATTTCTTTTTCTTAGATTCAAAATGAAAAATCGCGAGACATATGAGGAAGATTTCTTTCTCAAATTTTGAAAGCTGTAAACACATATTTACAGTAAGGATGACAAATTCCAAAGGTAACCTTTGCTTCGAAAATATGACTTCACAGCTATTCATCACTTGGCTGGATATTCTAGAAAAGAAAATTGTATAAAAAAAGACCTCACTGTAACCGAGTCGAATTCAGTTCATCCAGTTTAATTTTGGCAACCATTTGTCATCTGAGCTACGTTTCATCCATCATATGCCGGAAGACATGTTTCTTATGGACTGTCTTGGAAATTCCTCTACTGTTTCAGTAATAGTTGTTCAATTTTGATGGAGGGAAATTCATTATTGGAGTGCAAATTAAACACTTAAAGAAATATCATCAGATAATTTATGGCCCAATGACTGGCAACTGCATATCAAGATGCCACATGTAAAAATAATTTCATCGAAAATTTAAACCATGGCTTTTGATGTGAATTATTGACTGAAGGAAAATGATGGGATGCTTTGAGATTCTTGCTTCTGTTTGTTTGTGAGTGAGTTTGCTTCTTGCTTCTGAGATTTTGGTAACTTATTTAGGAAAATTGTATACCAAAAAGGATTCATGGTTTTAGAATAGAAAAGTAAGATACCTATAATTAATTTGTCTAATAGTTGAGTCTAGAAAAGTGGATTGTGAGTCTATGGATGATTATTTTCCAAATATGCCAAACATTGAATAATTTTATATCTTAATACTTATTTTTATAATGTTTTATCTGATTATATGATCGGCACATATTTATAGCAATATAATCATATATCGAACCATAGTTGTTGATAGTTATTTCTCAATTATTTTTGAAAATATATGAAGTAAAAGTAAATCTGTTTTTCTGTTTCTGCTTTTTGAAATTTTATTTAATGTTTTTATATAAAAACTGATTAGCCTTCTTTTAATAGCATATGACAAACTTAAAATATATAAATACTTGTTAAAACATGAATATTATTATATAAATTCTGTCTTAAAACTCAAACTTTTTAGTATCAGCTTTTATTCATTTAAAGAAATTCTTCAATTATTGAAAAATCAGAACATTTATAATATACAAAAAAAGAAAGTTACTGAATATTTTTAAAACTGTATTTCTGATATTTCCCTCAAATTCTGTGTTAATTCATAAAATAACTAGCCAGTTACATATTTTGTATATATTCTGAATATAGATATTCCATATTTTAAACTTTATACTTACAAATGTAAAAATACGAATAATAAAAAGAAATCTGATGTCTAAATATTTAAATATATCTTAATGGAGAATAACGTAAAATATATCCTGTAACATTTAGCTAAATTCCTGTCGATATAAGATTTAATTTTTTCCTATTCATAAAATAAGTTAAAATAACTTCTTGGCACTGATATAAGGATAGTGTTGAGTGTTGGTAGCCATATCAAATAAAAATTAATTTGTTTAGAATAAATAAAATATGTGTTTCTGCTTTACAAAAGAACAGTAATGTAGTTATAGATTTGCTGAATAATTACCAAATGAAGTTTCCTATTTGAATTTCAACTACCAAAATTATCTTTAAATCATTTTTAAAACATGAATTATAAAAATATTAGAATCGTTCGTCATGAAGGAGTTTTAAATGAAAAATCACGTGAAATGAATCTAATCTTTGTATCCTTTGAGTACTATAAACTGTTTCGAACTATGTAAAATGCAGAGTAATTCAAAATGAATATAGCGATTACAAAACGCTATAACTATTTAATGCAAAAGCATTTACCGGTAACTCATAATGCAGATGTAACTACAAAAACTCCCCATACCCAAAACAATTGATGAATCAAGCATGCATTTATAACGTACTTGCATCGCTGATGGTCGGCATGTTTCAGAATGCATGGAATGTAACGGACTATATCTAGATACTGTCAGTGTGATCAAAAAAGATCACATAACTTTTATAGCGTATGTATACAAAAATTTTGTAGTTTCACCTATATTATGTGGTAAGTGTTTAGCTAAATTCTTTTTTATTAAGTAGTTATAGCCGTTTGTAATCGTTATATTAATTTTAAACTATCTTGTATAACAAGCTTATTTAATTGACAAAAATAATTTAAGCCCTTACTAATATTTAATTTTCTACAAATGGCTATTTTTGCACATTATCATAGCCATTTCATCCAAAAGAATTTTAAATTTTTACTTCAATGATGGATATTATTTTTATTTAATTCGTTTGCTCTCATTTTTCAAAGAATAAATTTACAAGAAAGAGTTGTAGTTTTATAGACCTTTATAATGAAATTATCTTAAAATACATTTTCTTTCTGTAAAAATGTTTTGCTAATAACAAGATTTTTTCCCTTTGGGGCTATATAATTAAAACATTTGAGTAGTTTTAAATTATTCCTCTCTTTCCAAGGATCATAGTATGTGTTAACATGCATCAATCTTTCTTGATCATTATTTAGGCCTCTATTTATATAAATTAAGATACATATATATTATAGTTTCAATAATAGAGGCATGTATCAATTCATAAGCAGCCAAGAATGTACTAGCCAAATATTCGAGTTATATATCTATATCTTTAGGAGAGAATGTTAGAATGAAAATTGTTCCATCGTATCTGGTATATATGATTACAGCCTTATCCGAGAGCAATGATATTGAACTCTATTTGGAGACCCAGATGTGATACTCTCTGAAATCAAGTGATGATTTATTTCGCATGCAATACAAATCATGGATCATTAATTGGTTCAAATCCATCAGTTATTTGGCAGTTAGCTCGGTGAGATAGCGAGAAGGTAGCGGATTAAGCTGGATTACGAAGAATGTCAGATGATTTATAAACCGCGTAAGCGCGATCAAGCATACAGCTGAATTTCAAATAAATATTTTTAATCGCAACTTGTCTACTTCTTAGACTTTGATGATTGCTAAACTATCAGTTATTTCAAAGAACATATATATTTCTATAAAAACATTAATTTGAACTAGTATTTATTTCAAAAATAACTTTGCGGAGCAAACTTAGGAATTATGATTTTATCAAAAAATATAGTTGGTATACAGAACAGAACGCCGTCTCGTATCACTTCACGGTTTGGAGGGCATGTTACGGGAATTTTATTTTAAGTAACAAAATATTTACAGTAAGAAAATAATAAAAACAAAAGTTTTTACAGAATTTACAAGAATAAGAGATGTGATAATGAGAAAAGTTTACAGATATTTTCTTCTTTGAAAAATGGTTTGACACAATTATAGGCTGAAATATAACATGAGTTATGATATACATACATTCTGTGTTCCTTTAATTTTATGACACACTAGGTGACGTTGCAGGTATTAAAAGGAGATATAAAATAATTTGGCTAGTGGGAACGAAGAGAAACTCTGCTTGATTGAAGTGTATGTTGGAAAATTGCGTGTTTTTATCGTCAGTCTTTGTGAGTATGAGACTTGTTGAAAACTAGGAAGGTGTGAATAGATTTCCACTTATAAATTTAATTGTGTGATGGATTTTTTGCCTGGATAGACGGTTGCTGGCGACTCTTCTCAGCCATTCCAGTTCATGGCTTGGTGATGGTTTCTTCATATGCCAAGAGATTGTGAGAATATATTCCGTGGCGTAATGAAGTGTCCTGCCAGTCCCACCACAACTGCACTGGTCACTCTCAGACAGGTCGAACCTTTTAAGGTAGGCAGGAAAAGGGCCGTGTTCTGAGAAGAAAATTAGATCCTCTCTGATCCAGTTTGTAGGATTAAGATTGACTGAAGGCAGAATATTGAAAACTTTCCTGCCTGTGTCACCATTGCTCCAATATCCTTGCCATTCCTCTAGCATCTCTTTCCGGAGCAGGACTTTTATATATGGTTTGGGAAGTTTTTTTTTGTATATAATGTTGCCCATTTCGAGTTGCGTCCTTAAATAGTTGGTATACGAATAAAAGTAATCAGGCCAAAAAAAGTAAAAGGAATCATTATGTTCCGAATGATTTAAAAGTCTATTTTCATTAAGATACCACTATGATAAATATGCATTGTTATATACGAATGTTCTTATTACAAAGATGCCATTTCAAAATATTAATGCTTCATTAAATTATTAGTTTGTCTCTTTGTTTGTTTACTGTTTCACTGTATAATAATGATATTTATTATATTTTATAATTCAGTCTTAGATTACCACTATAAAATTTTTTATCATTTAATATCTTTAAATTTTACAGTAAGAAATAGCTAGAGTATTAATTCATTCAACAATTGCAATATTATATGATTTACTAAAAATACCATTTAAAGTTATTTATATAAAACGTTTTATAAGAGGAAAATTATTACATGCAAGCACTAAAAATAATCAGATATACATTGAAATGTTCAAATAATATTTCATTTGTTTAATAAAGGGAAACATATGATAATAATATATTTTAACAGCAATGAAATACTGTTTACATAGAGGGAAAATAAATAAATGCGTTTGTTTAACTAGATTTCTAGAAATACCAATATAATTAATCCTTTAAAATCGAAAAATATATTAAAGTAATAAAATGAAACATAAATAAATTCATGTGGGATTCTCTGAATTACATTTTTTACGTTAAATGAAACTTTAAAATCAAAATTACAAGCTTAGTATGGTAAATGTTTTGAGTCTTTTAGAAAACGAATTAACCAGGGTTTATCGTTTTGTAAAAATGTGTTTCTTTACAACAGTTCTTCATAAATATTGAAACGACTGACTACTGTATTTTTATCTTGGGAAAGAAAACGACAGCAATTTAATTTTATCCATTTCAAGGTTTCAAAAAGTAAAAATAATGTAAATTAAAGAATTTATAGTAATAAAGCTTAACTGAAAATTTTTCTTACTATGTTTGAATTGATTTAGTTAATAGTTTGGAAAACAAACAATCGTTTTCGAAACTTATTCTTCGATATATTGTTTTATTTCAAACGTTACAAATTTTTGCATTTTTTATGTCATCAGCAAAACTTAATAAACTTAATGGATGATTTTATATCTCCACTTATATTTCAGGAATTAACGACTATTCCTTTTATTTTTGTGATTACTTTCTGGTAAAAAGTGTAAGAAAATGGGCATAACAGATATTTATTTATTTTTTTATTATTTCAATTAGAAGAGTTCAGATGAAACGGAAGTTGAAGAATATAAATAATATATAAACTAGATATTATAAAAAAAGTATAGCATTAAAATAGTTAATTTAAAAAGTAATTCTTCTCTATTTATCTATGCTTATTATAAATTAATATGTTATAACGAAATAGAATTATTCTTAAGAGTACGAAAATACTATTGGACAATTCTTAGAATTAAAATAAACTTTGTTGATTCTAACTTCTGAAATTCTAAATAATATTGATAAAACGTTAAAAGTCCAAAATATATTGATAAAAATTACACAAAAATTAATAAATTTTGGGAGGTTTAATGTTTATTATTTATTAATATTGAATGAAATATCTATATTTTTTTATGAGAATGCCATAGCGACTAATAAACATTTTAAATTGGACACTTATTCGCAATATGTCATTCTACACTGGTGTGCAAAACTTAAGCAACAAATGCGTTTTTTGTCATAACTCTACAAGAAATCAACCGATTGACATGAAATTTGAATATGATGTACATTATTTTGTACTTAAACGATAGTGAAAGAATAATGGCGCAGAAATGAATATAAAGCTTAAAGTAGGGTATGGAACAAAAAAAGGCTTTATTTGACATATAGTGGCGGTACACATTATTGCCTGAAGAAGCGTAAGTACAACTGGCAGATGTTCTCTAGTATGGGATATGCCCTCCCCTTGCTGCAATTATTGCTTGGCATCGTCTCTCCATGCTAAGCACCAGATTATCCAGGAGTTCTTGGGGTAAACGTCTCCATTCCTCCTTTAACGCATCTTTCAGCTGATGGGTGTTACCAGGAGGATACTGTCGTGTCGCAAGACGTCTCCCTAATGCATCCCACACATGCTGTATGGGATTTAGATCTGGAGAGTAAGCTGGCCAATTCATTCGTCTGATATCTTCACTTTCCAGTAGCTCTTGAACATTAGCAGTACGGTGTGGCCGTGCATTGTCATCCATAAAAATGAAGTCTGGTCCAATGGCCCCTCGAAACAGACGCACGTGGGGTAGGATTACCTCATTGCAGTAGCGATCTCCAGTTACAGAACCTCGGTCGAAGATCTGAAGCTCAGTCCGCCCGTTCAACATAATGCCACCCCAGACGAGAACTCCAGGACCACCGTAACGATCTCTTTCCACGATGTTATTGGGATGAAATCGAGCTCCAACCTCTCTCCAGATCAACTGACGTAGAGAATCGCTTGTAGCACTAAAACGACTCTCATCTGTGAAGAGGACACGACTCCATTGATGAGGTGTCCAGGTTTCGTGTTCTCTGCACCACTCTAAACGGTGCCGCCGATGGCTAACTTTTAAAGGTATGCAGCGTTCAGGACGTCTAGCAAATAAGCCACCTTTGTGAAGGCGTCTGGCCACTGTAAATCTTGATATTTGTCGTCCTGTGGCTGTGCACAGTTGCTGAGATATGGCGCTCGCTGACTGAAAACGGTTTCTTTTCGCCTGTACGACAATGTAACGGTCATCTGTTGGTGTTGTTTTCCTTGGACGGCCACCACCAACCTTCCGAACAGCTGTACCAGTAGTTTTAAAGACATTCCAAGCACGAAAAACAACACTTTTGTTGATCCCGAACTCTTCGGCGACACTGGTCACACTACGCCCCTCTTCAAGCTTCCCAATCATTCTTCCTCGAGTAAAGTCGTCTAAATGATTTCTTGAAGACGTGTTTCACAAAACAAATCACTTGCACTTGCAGCGAATGTCTTTAACTACGGTGCTCTTCATCCTTTTATCACAGCTTTGACCTGCGCGCGCCGACCCACAAGGTTTACGTACACTTACATCACCTACGACGTTTTATTTCTAAAATTTGCATACAAGTAGTCTTTCTACTGAATTACGTGCATATTATACTGCAATTTCATGGCTATCTTATACTTTGTTGGGGAGCTGTGGCCGAAAAACCACTTGTTGCTTAAGTTTTGCACACCAGTGTATTTCAATTTTCGTAGTTTCACTTATTCCCTTGAGTATTAAAAAAAACTTTTTACTTCGTTGAAGAATTAATTAACATTTTTTAAACGATTACTTTTTATGTATTACCATAGTCTAAAACTTGGATTTTTTTGCAATAATATGCGGTACTTAAGTATTATACCTTCCAACTTTATCTCCAAATCTGAAGTCATCGCCAACGTGTTGCTAAACCGCCAATTCTGGCAATCCGGCAATAGTGTAATCCGTGGATACTTATCGTCAAATTAAAATCCGTCGCCAAACAGTTACTAAACCGTTGGCGGAGACGATATAATGCGTAAGTATCTAATATGCTATGGAATAAACTTGAAAAAAAAATTGAAATTATGATTGATTTTAAATCAAATTATAGCCAAGCATTTATAACAACTTTTTTTAGAGCATCGTCACTCAACAACTAATAAACAAATGTGAGGGCTGTATGTCCAAAGGTGTGCCCTGTAGAAAGATTTTCTATGCATATAGCTTTATGCAGATATGCAAAATCAGATACTAATTTGCATTGAAATATATTGCATCAGTGAAAATTACTAAAATTTCAGCACTCCTATAGCTTAATTAGATGCACTACAAAATATTATTTGTAGTGCATCTAATTAAGCTACAAATAATATTTTGTAGTGCATCTAATTAAGCTTTAGGAGTGCTGAATATTTTAATTATCATACGCAAATATTAGAATATATTATGCCAGAATGCTTTCTATGTAAATATATTTCATAGACTTTTTTATTTTAACATGTAATAGAGCAATTACTTTGCATAGCATGTGCAACTTTAAAAGTTAATTTGAGGAATAAATTATACAACAGAATAATGCTTTTATATCACTGATATACTCCTCTCTTATAGTATGCTCTTACTTTACTTCCAATCATGCTGTGCATTTCATTTTAATGGTATTTTTACAGCATTATAAATTTCCCACAGTTTTGGAGAACATGGGGGTTTTCAATTTGATAAAGATGAGCATATAGTTTCTGAATTCCAGAATCAATGAAATTTTACTTTCTTCTGAAAATGATGGGGATTTTTTTAGCTTTCAAAGGATCAGAAAAAGGAAACAAAAAGAATTCATGAAAGAATACAAAAGGAATTTTACAACAAAAATTTTCAGAAAAAATTATAGATATAAACTATATTTATATTTTCCTTTTGCTTTGAATTCGTTTGGAAATTGAATTTTTTCATCTGCTTTTTGTAAAAAAAATGATAAAAATATATTTCTTTAAGACATGATTAGCACATTTATTTTCGGTGAAAGAAAATGTAATTTAAAAAGAGTATGAAGATTCGTGTACTCAATTCTGACTATGCATTATTTTTCTTTACTGTATATTAAGGATCAGGCATTTAATAAAAGTTTGAATATACTGTCATTATTCAAGCTGGGAATTCATTCTGCAGTCAAATTATTTTGTAGTGCATCTAAATACCACTTTCTCAATAGCTAGATTTCAGTACATTATCATTTTCTTTTCTAATACCATGAAATACTTTTTCAAAGCATATATTTTTCTTTATTTTTCTTCGGAAATTCATTTATGCTCATAATTATTTACATTAATCTAACGCATATTTTTTTAACAATGCTTCTGCTTACGAAATCTACAAATCTACAAAATTAAAGTATTATTTATTAACTCTATTAAAATTCAAGAAATCATCGTAAGGATAGTAATACATTTATCATTTTAATGTTGAATTTTTTCATTGCTTACTAACTCGTCTTCTTTGAAAGCTCATTAATTGGTTTAATAATGTTTATATTCTCATCCCTGCATCTAAAATATTGATTTGTTCATACTTCAAAAACGATTCAGTATGTATTTAGGAAAATTTTATTTCCATAAGTAAGATATTCAATTATTAACATGTGATAACCAAGTGATATTGATTAAATGCATCTCATAATTTTATGTTACAAAATATATTCTTGGCAACAGACGTATATTAGGATCATTTTTTATTTTATATATAAACTAAATGCATATTCATACAGTTATGAAGCCAAATACGTTTGCTTAATTTCTTATTTTCGTTAGATTTGTGATTTTTGAACATTAGTGTATTGAATTGAATTGATGAATTTGTTAAGAATCCTATTCACATATAATAATTTTGTTAGTGCTTTCAATGAATTTTATATTTTGTATGATACGTTTTAGTGATTTTTAATCAGCTCTCGTAGATGCCTAATTATAACAATATACTAGTCTTCAACACTAGAATTTTATTTTCTCGAATTTCTTCCGATGAGTTCTATTTTATACCAATTTTAATAAGTAGGAAAGTAAGGGAAAATTAAACTAATTAAATCAATTACCTATTGCAATTATTTCTGAAATTTATTTCTAGATGCATGATTTAATTTATATCTAATTAAAACAGAAATGTTTTTTTTGTTTAAAAAAAAGTAAATGATAAAGTAATATAATTTCAACTTTTCATTTTTTAAACATTTTTTTAAATAATGAAAAATAAAGCAATTTTATAAATTTATATTTTAATGGCATTGTAGCTACTAAACGTTTCCAGGAAACCGATTACCACTTTAGAATTGTATAATTTGAATCAATAATGTACTGGGTAATAAATTTTTTTTAATTTTTGTTTATTTTTTAAAAATTATTATTGTTTTTTTTTCTAAAGGGTTCTCTTCTATAATACTAGGCCAATCTGGATTAATTTATGTGTCAGAATGGCATAAAAGTTGGAAGTATTGATTTTATTTAAAATATGATATAGACTATTTAAATGCAACTACAAATGACGATTCGGGTTTTACTTAAATATTTGATATTTGTAGATGCTATTTAAATATCAAACTCAATTCAATATTTAATTTATTAATTTATGTTAAGCAGTATTTCTATTTCGATCCAGAAATTACAGAAACAATATTTGTTCATTGCAGAAACAATATTTTGTTACAGTCACAAATAAAAATGTTGCTATCAGCATTCATTTTCATATATTCATCCAATAATTTTCAAAATAGTTTCAAAAAATTATTATATTCGACAATTTTAATGCCATAAAAATATACTGGTATATTATCTGTATTTAAAAAATAATGATGGGTACATAAATCTTTTAATTTTTTTTGTGGACTTTTGTCTGAAAACAATTTTCTTAGTAAAAATAAGATGCTCTAAACAAAAGAACATTATTATATCCTCTGAGCAAATGAAAACAGAACAAAAGCAAATCATTATTATTAAAAGACTAAAATAAATAATGAAGTAAGAAGTCTAAGATTTATTTTTAAAAATAATTTATTGTTAAAACTTTTTCTCATAATGTGTCTGTGTATAAAAGACTGAGTATCTCATTCTGTAACAGATGATCATTAATCTTTTGTTACAATATTTGATGGATTCTCTTTTGTATTAGCAGATGGTGATAAATCAAGAGGAAATGTTAATCAGTTAAAATAATTATTGAAAAAAGAAAATTTCTAAAATTTCTCTTGCAAATGATAGCATGTTTCATGTGAATACATTAGATAATAGTATGAAATTCTATTTCCACTTCTCTCTGAATAATTAAGACATTTTGTTTTATATTTAATCTATTAAAATATCATTGTCTAATTAATGATTTTGTAAATAAATTATTTGAATCAATAGGAATAAAAGCAGTCCTATAATCTTCTTTCAAAATAAATAAAAGTTGTTACAACATAACTTATTTTAAGTTTTTACTGGCCTGTAAGCTTTAATTGCATATATAAAATGTTTTTTAATAAATTCAATCAAACAAAATTATTAATCCTAATGCGCATCTATTATTCATTCTTAGAGAGGAAAAAATATCATTTGAAAAAAATAAATAAAAGGCTGTTTCCTAAAGGTATTTCATTAAAGGTTCTCCAATAAAAAAATGTGTGCATTATTAAAATCTAGAGAAAAAATATCATTAGCATGTGAAAAATGAAAAAAATATCATTAGCATCTCCTCTGAGGGATTAAATGTTCCCTCAGAGGAGATTTTTTAGATTAGGAGTGAAATTCCAAAAAATTTCTATAATGCTCTTTAAAGTACATCGAAATATACAGTTTATCATCAAGTGGATTAAAAAATTTTTTTCTTTCTTAGTTGTTTTGCTAAATAATTATATTTTAAGATATTATCAGAAAACTTACATTATTATTTATTTCATTTAAAAATGCACTAAGTTAGAAAAAAAATTGAATATTTTTCAGAATATTTATTTTTTCTCTCTTTGGAAAAAATTAAAATTGAAGAAAAAGAGCCTTTCATATAATGTAAGTTTCCTTTTATATTCGTCAGATGTATATTTTTCGTTTGAAAAATTTTCAATCACGCGCATTAAAATATAGAAATATACAACATTTTAAAAAGCTTACTTCATAAAAATATGTATAATAACATATATAAAGATTTTGAATTGATATAGAAATAAATAGGCTTTGAAATTATTTCGTGAACAATTTTAATATTTTTGTTCTTTTTTCATGCAGTTAAATGATTTCGTCTAGACACAAATTGATCGATGTATGTTTTTTCCATTTCATATTGTCACACAAAATAAAAATTAGGATGTGTATTTTTTAAACACTCCATCCTAACAGGAAAGCAATCAAAATGAAGAAGGAAAAAATAAATGGCAAAAATCTATTAATTTAGTGCAGTACAGCTTATTGCCATGAAAAAGTGATAAATAGCAAACAATATGCTAAACACCTATAGTTTATTTTATTTTCACAATTTTGGTATCAAAAAAGGTAAAGTTATAAATGTGTTTTAAACATAAGTAACTAACGCTTTGAGAAGTTCTGTATGTTAGTTATAGTGTAATTGGTTAGGACTATGGGTAGGACTTTAACTAAGAATACCGCTATTTCTTAGTTAAAAACTACAATGAAATTTATTTTTAAAGTACAATAAAAATTATAATTTACAACGTCATTACATTGAGGGAATTTGAAAAAAATGGAGAAAAATAAGCATCCTTTATAGAAATTCTGATAAAAAGAGGTTTTAATTAATATCCTACTGTAAATGGAAATAATAATAATTAGATATGGAAATAATAATACTGTATATGGAAATAATCTACTGTTGTATGGAAATAATAATAATACTGTATATTGAAATAACCTACTGTTGTATGGAAATAATAATAATGCTGTATATTGAAATAATCTACTGTTGTATGGAAATAATAACTTATACGAAAATAGCATATATACCTTTTTAACATGGTTTTTCTCATATTTGACTTTTTTAAAAGTCTGGATTTCATAACATCATTCTTGTTAATGCATAATTATTGCTTGAAATTTGAAACAAATGACTAGTTAAGAAACTCAATAAAACATTGGATAATTCAACACTATTAATTTAAAAGATACATTTTCCTTTTAAATGTGTAAGTAAATGTTTGAATCAATAATTCAAGTATTAGTTATTATTTAACCAGAGTAAAATGGTTTGCAATTATATGGAAATAAGAAACAAATCCCCTCTATGAAATCTTTCACTCTGAAATACAAACAGAAATTCATAAAAGTAAAGGATAAGTTTTATATTAAGTTCTTTGTTTTTTTCATTTTTTTATCATTCATTATGTTTATTCACTTTTTGGTTTTTTTTTCAACAAAAAATTGCTAACCATATTTTTTAAATTTGTTATTATTAATATAATAATAATAATAATATTTGTATATCGTTATTGTTAGTGTATCCGTGTATTGTCAATGTATTAATAAGTATATTATACTTATTTTTTTTAAATAACTCTATCAAAGCAAATATATTCTGAACTAAAGCATTGTTTATATGTAAATTAAAAATTCAGTATTTAAAAACCATTCATTTCTATTTTCAACAGATTAGAAAACCATTCATTTCTAGTTTTTGCAAATTTTTTCAATTTGAAACAAACATTAAGTTTTAAGGTATAAATGTAAAGTTATACTTGAGTATGTAATTTTAATTAAATAAAAAATATATTCTGAATTAGAAAACCATTAATTTCTAGAAAACCATTAATTTCTAGTTTTTACAGATTTTTTCAATTTAAAACGTTCATGAAATTTTAAGGTATAAATATAAAGTTATACTTGAGTATGTAATTTTAATTAATTAGCAAATATATTCTGAACTAAAGCCCTGTTTATATGTAAGTCAAAATGTCATTATTAGAAAACAATTCATTTCTATTATCAGCAAACTAGAAAACCATTCATTTCTAGTTTCTACAGATTTTTTTTTCAATTTAAAACATACGTGAAATTTTAAGACATGAATGTAAAGTTTTATTTGAGTATGTAATTTTAACTAACAAATATATTCTGAACTAAAGCACTGTTTATATGTAAGTCAAAATGTCATTATTAGAAAACCATTCATTTCTATTATCAACAGATTAGAAAATCAGTCATTCCTTTTTTCAACAGATTTTTTTCAATTTAATATATAAATGAAATTTTACGGTATAAATGTAAAGTCATACTTGAGTATGAACTTTTAATTAATTAACAAATATATTCTGAACTAAAGGACTGTTTATATGTAAGTCAAAATTTCATTATTAGAAAACCATTCATTTCTATTTTCATCATATTAGAAAACCATCCATTTCTATTTTCAACAGATTAGAAAACCATTCATTTCTCCTTTCTACAGATTTTTTTTTCAATTTAAAACATACATAAGGTTAAACATAAGGTTATATTTGAGTATGTAATTAATTATCTATAGATTTACCAATAATGTATAATTTATTTTAAAGTCATACATTGTTTTCATTACTTAGAAAACAATAATAAACAATACTAGAAAACATATAATTCCGGGAATAAAGTGGACTACAATAACTTCCACTCATAAGCCAAAATAAGTTCAAAAACAAATTTATACCATGATAGCATATTCCCAAACTAACTTTTTAATTCTTTAAATAATATTTAACAACAATTCACCTTTGAAATAAAATTTTTCGGACCAAAAGAAGAATACAGATGACCTCCCTATAACTAGGTCACAGTCGGTCCATCCAGTTCACTTTGGGCAACCATTTGTCACTGATGCAACGGTTCATCCATCATGAACCAGAGGAGATGATTCTTGCGGAATCTCTGGAGTTCCTTTGGTTCTTCCGAGCTGGCCATTCACTTCAGATGGTGGGGAAAGTTCATGATAGTGGTGTAAATTAAACACTTAAAGAAATATCGCCCCGAAATTTATGGTCCAGTGCCAGGCGAAGGCACATCAAAGTGTCAAAAGACCAGTCATTCTCTTCATCGAAAATCAAAGCCTGGAGTTTTGAGGTGGGGTGGAGGGGGAAATAGAGTCTGAAGGAAAATGATGGAGTGTTAAGTTTCCAGCTTCTGAGATTGTGGATGAAACTTTTAGGAAATTGTGGAACAAAAACGATCGATAGCTTTAGAACAATAACTTTTAGATGGTGGAGATTAAAAAGGGTGTTTCATGCCTTTTTTAACCTTAAAAAACAAGCAAATTCCAGTGATTCGACTTATTTTATGTTTGCCGTTAATACATACTATGTTAATTTCATCATTATGTATTTTTATTCAATTTGACTTGTTATTGATTAAAACATTTATCTTGAAATGATTGAATGCTTTAATCTATTTGTTACTAACTGTTAGATGTATTGGATTTTGTATTTTTGTATCCTTCATGGCAATGTAATATTTTAATAGTTTTAGAGCTTACTTTACATGATGATGATTATGGCGTGTCCACTTTACAACGGAAGGAGGGGTACAATAGCTTCTGAGGGTATGGACCCATGAGCATCCGAGGGCAGAAGTCTGATTTCTGGCTCACATGCATCACAAACACTTTTTACGACTTCATTCATCCACAGATAGTAATTTAGTTCTGAAACAGAGAACGATCACCTCTGACTCACTCCCCCCCCAGTGGTGTAACTCTCCTAATGGAGAACTTTGCGACCACGACAGATATAACGTGCATCAGCCATAATACACGGAGAGTCTTCGGCTGGTGGGTTTGAACTCTTAGCCTAAGGGATGTGAATCCTTAAATAGGAGGATTTCTGAGGGTATGGACCCCTGATCATTTGAGGTCTGAAGTCTGACTTCTAGCGCACATTCATCACAAACACCTTTTTAATGGGTGGTGTTCATTCATCAATTTCATTCATTCATTTTTCCTCGGATTGTAATTTAGATCTGAAACAGAGAACTATAATCTCTGACCCAGTACCCCCAGGTGTATTACTCTCCACATGGAGAACTTTGTGACCACGACAGATTTAACATCCAACCGAATACGGAGAATCTTCGGCTGGTTAGTTCAAATATCTATTCATTAATCTATTTTTTTCAATTAATGAATAGCTTTAAAATTTAATGTGTGTTTATTTTAAAAATAAACGCATATTGATAAATTGTGTTCTTATTGATTCAATACAGGTTTATTTTATGGATATTTTTATTAGCCGGCTATATTTAATTATCTTTCGATTTAATTAAGATAATAGTTCACTAAGCTAATTAAGTTCGGGGCATGCTATCATAGCCGTTTGATGCCTTGGAATTCAGTAGATATGGAAATTTTTTAAAAAAAGTAAAATTATTACTTTTTTAAAAAAACTGATTCCTCGTTTTTTTTTATAAAAACTGATTCCTCGTGAAAAGAAAAATATTAAAACGGAAAGGAAAAATGAAAAAAAGAAAAAAAAATTATTATTTAACAATCATATGAAAGAAATTTTGATCATAAATATTTTAATTTCCGTATTTCTCGTAAGCGGTGTGAATATATTGCCATGCATTTCTTTAAGAGCTTAATAGGCAAGCGTACATTTACAGTGAACTCTTTATTAAAGAGGCAGTCATATAACGAATGAAACAAAATGTAGAAAAAAATGTATAGTTTAATCAACAATGCTTTGCAGAAAGAACGGAATTAGTCATAGTGACATCACATACTATATGTTGAGCATTTGCTTGAAGAAACTCCTTAGGTCTACTTAGAAGTTTGCTTGAGAAGTTGAGTTGAGTAGTGCCAAGCGCTACTCCAAATCTTTTCTTTAAGTGCTTGTGAAGACTTCGAGATCGTACATCCCACCCTCAGTATGTAACTAGAGGTGAATAGAAACGAGTAGTTGATAGAAGAGCTTAGCCATATTTACCAATGAACACATAGAGCTGTATCCTGGGTCTGCAGAAAACTGAGAAAAACATTCTTTCGTCCAAAGAGGTCAAAAGTGTCAAAAATAGTAATGATTTTCAAATGAAGTTAAGGACATACTAAAAGCAGGGGAAATAGTATTTTAAGAAGTATCGCTAGAGAAAGCAGTGACTATGCGCACTTCAAATTCATTTAACGGTAATAACGTGTTTCATTTTCACCACATTTTGAAATGCAGACAGGGCCCGACTTAGCCAAGTTGAGGCCCGGGGGAAAAAACTTCTTTGGGGTCCCTTCTGCTTTAGTAATGAAGAACATTCATTAAAGAAGGAATTGTCCCCGTGTGCCCTTGCCTTAGTCAGGCACTGAGTTCAGACAAAGACAACTGTTTTTCTATCTTTTTTTTGGGGGGGGGAGGGAAAACATGCAATATAAATAATAAATTGCAATAATATAAAAATTTTGGTTTGAGTGTTTGTTTTTAGGGATGTAACCCATTGATCAATATTAGATGGCCTTCACAGGAAAAAAAATAGTTTAGCGAGTGTTCTGCATTACGAATGATTCGAGGATGAATCATGCTCTTTAAGAGAGATTTCATTATATTTTAATTAGCAATTTATAGTATAAATGTGAGTACAAGACAAGAAGAGAAAGCGAATTTCAAGGCTACAATTGTAAACGTGGGAATGGTATTAATTTTAAAGTTTCTTTTACCGATAGTTATATATAACTTCATTGATGGACAATGTAAAAGCATTTTTGGAAGGATATTTTTCAAAATGATGAATGTATTAATCCAGTTCCCCATAATTACTTTATCGCTTTTAGGAATTTATTTCATGTATTTCTTGATATTCTTTATTATTTTTATCAATTATAACCTGTTACCCCAGAGATAATCAGTATAAAAAAAATCATTGTTACCAGCCGTTTTGCTATTTAACTATTCAACTTTTGCATAGGAGGAAAGATATCGACAAGCTTTCAAATGGATGGCAAAATATTAGAAATCGTTTTCATATATACAAGGTGGCCAGAAATAAAACACCCCTACTCTGACCTCCATGGATATCGAACTACTCAGTGTAAAGGCTCAAAATTTTGTACACATACTATTCAAAATATGGGGAAACGGATTTCACGAAAAAAAATTAGTTCCTGAAATCACCGATAGGTGGCGCTGCACAACTGGAACTATGATCAAAAGACACAAATAATAATAAAAATTAAAATGTTTATGCGGAATGGAATGCTTCCATGCTTCCTTTTTAATTTTTCTGCCCCTTATGGAAAATAAAAATAGTAAAGAAGCTAGAACTCCCGTTGTAACTGCAATTTCATACTGTAACCAGAAAAATTTGCATAAAGCATGGTTAGAAGCCATGTTAAAAGGTGGGGAATGTCATTCTTATTAGTGATGGCTGTCACGCTGCCAGAACGCGCTTTGCTTGTGAAGTTGTTTTACGAGAATAAAGGAAATGCTCCAGCAGCACTTCGAGAGTTTCGCCGACTTAAGGATTTGCGTAAGGGACCATTGTTTCCACAAGCTCTCAGGAGAATGATCGCTCGATTCGAGGAAACTGGACATCTTGGAGTTCAGCCTGGTCGAGGACGCAAACCGGTTCGTTCAGATGTCGTTGAAGATGTTGCCACCGGTATTGTTGAACAGTCAATGGATAATGTTTTAGGCTGCAGTAGTGCACGTGCAGTGTCACGACACTTGGGTGTTCCCTATAGCACAGTGTGGAACGTACTCAGAAAAATGGTGCATTGTTTCCCGTACAAAATCCGCCCTAATCAACAATTGCTGGCCACAGACAGGGAGATGCGACTGACCTTTGCATTGACATTTCTTGCTAGAGTTGAAGTGGATGCATCGTGGCCGTGGCAGATTCTGTGGAGCGATGAGGCCCATTTCCACCTCAGTGGAACAGTGAACACCCATAACTGTCGCATATGGGACACGACAAACCCCCGTACCTTCCAAGAGATTCCACTCCACTCACCGAAAGTTACAGTCTGGTGTGGATTCACAGCCACATTCATCCTTGGGCCGTTCTTTTTCGAAGAGGTTACTTCCAATGGCCTTGAGACATGTACCGTGACGGCCAACAGGTACAAAAGGATGCTCGAAACATTTGTTGTACCCCATTTGCAGCAGCGCCAATGCCTTGACACCATTACTTTTATGCAAGATGGAGCACCTCCACACATTGGACTCCCTGTGCAACAGTTTCTTCGCCAACATTTCACCACTGACAGAATAATCAGTCGCGCGTTTCCGACAACTTGGCCATCTCGTTCACCGGATCTTAATCCGTGTGATTTTTGGCTTTGGGGACACTTAAAAAACCTTGTTTATCGAGAACGTCTGATAACCTTGGCAGATTTGAAAGAAAGTATCAGTCTGCATGTGAGAAGCATCTCAGATGACCAGTTACGATCCGCAGTTGAACAAGCTGTCCACAGACTTCACATTTTACATCTTCAGGAAGGGAACCATATTGAGCAGCATTCCCTGCATCGATAACGTCCTTGTTTCATGTATGCTTGGTACTTTCAAATAAAATGTGTTTAAAACGCGTTTTTGTGTCTTTTCAGCATACGTCCAGTGGTACAGCGCCACCTATCGGTGATTTCTGGAACTAAATTTTTTTTCGTGAAATCCGTTTCCCCATTTTTTGAATAGTATGTCCACAAATTTTCAAGCCTTTACACTGAGTAGTTCGATATCCAGGGAGGTCAGAGTAGGGGTGTTTTATTTCTGGCCACCCGGTATATATTTTAATTTTGAGGATTTTATTGCAATATTTAGTTAAAATTATCACTATCCATAATGAATCTTCTTCTAATTTCATTGAATTCGGCATTTCTCGTACATAATGCTGAACTGATCCAATGTCAATACATATGCATGTAAAAATATTTTAAAGTCTAATTTCAATTGTAATTAATTTCCAAAGATTTGTCTTAAGTAGCCTATAATAATCTTATATTAGAATGTTCTATTATTCCTTGCTCCATTCCACTTTTTCTATTTAATATTTCAAATGATTATTATAGAGATAATAATTCCACGTACCCAGTGATGGATAATAAATTACTGATGCAAATAGATTCTTTTAAAGGATTTCTGCGTTTCTTTTATCGAAAGGTCAACACAAGGTCAATACGTAGAAGAATTCTTGTCAGTTATCTACACGTGTCTGATTTATGAGAATATCATAGTATATAAAACCTGGTTAAATTATTTCGTCCTTTTTTTACCTTCTTCTGCTGTTGTACTGCCCATATTCATGTAATGATATTATAAAGTCTAATTTCAATTGTAGTTAATTTCCAAAGTTTTCTCTTAAGTAGCCAATAATAACTTCATATCAGAATGTTCTATTATTCCTTGATCCATTCCACTTTTTCTGTTTAATATTTCAAATGATTTATTATAGAGGTGATAACTCCACGTACCCAGTGATGGATAATAAATTAATGATGTTAATAGATTCTTTTAAAGGATTTCTGCGTTTGTCTTGTCTAAAGGTCAATACGTTTACGAATTCTTGTCAGAAATCTACACGTGTCTGATTTATGAGAATATCATAGTATATAAAACCTGGTTAATTGATTTCGTCCTTTTTTACCTTCTTCTGCTGTTGTGCTGCGCTTCAAACTTCTCTAGATGGAATAAAAACAAAATTTAAAAAACTCAACTTGTGGTTTTTCTTCATTATATTTTGGGCCATGACTCTACAATCTGTTTCCAATCAAAATTAATAGGGATTACTTTATGAATTCATATTTTATGCGTCATTTGCATGAAATTACCAATACTGCCATTGCTCAATCATCTTTCTTATAATTGCCTTTTTACATTTGTAATGAATCTGGTAGTACAATATCTATTTTGTATTTTTTTCTGTCATTTAAATGGTAATGATTAAAGAAGATTCATATATCATATATCCAAAAGATAGAATCGCATTCCAATTTTCATGCAGATTAAGACATATTTCTTTCATATTCTTTACTAAAGTAACTAAATTAGTGTAACTATTGTTGTAAAGCCTATTGATAAATATTTTTCAAATCAATATTTAAATTTTTAAAAAAAATCTAATAAAATACTTTTTTCCTACTTTAAAATAAACTACATATTCCATTGATTCTGAACTCAATACTTGTATTGTCAACCTTTTTTCCATCCGTTTTAAACAATAAAACTTTTTAACCCATTCGCTGCCAACCACGAATATACTCGTGGTTGACAGGGTGTTACTCATTGCCAGCCCGAATATACTCGTGATTCTTTCAATATATTTTAACGTATAACTTGTCAAACTTTCAACATTTTTATGGCCACGAACATAAATATACGAGTGTAAATACTTGAAAAAAAGTTACAAATTATCTTTTATTTTTGTAATTTAACCCATTCGCTGCCAACCCTTAATATAATCGTGGTTGGCAGGGTGTTATCCATTGCCAGCACGAATATACTCGTGATTCAATTTATTATAACTAACAACTTGTCAAACTTTCCAACTTTTTATCGCCACAAACATAAATATACAAGTGTAAAAATTTGAAAAAAAAAAAAAAAAACTACAAATAAATTGTTTTTACAAAAATTCTACTTTATTTAACCCATTCGCTGCCAAGCCTAAATTGAATGTGGTTATTCCCATTGCCAACCACGAGTATACTCGTGTTTGATTTTTATACATGTAAATGATTATTTATGACAAAATGTGTGTATTTATTTTGAAATAATAAAACTTAGATAAACAATAACGTACAAAACAGAATTGGCAGTGGGAATAACCTCATACAATTTAGGCTTGGCAGGGAATGGGTTAAATATGACTGTCAATTGATGGAAACCATTCTGCTTATTATCATTCATTCGAATACTTTTAGCTGTCAGAGTGTAGCACGACCCATTTCCCATTTTGCACAAATTTGCAATTTTTCTAAAAAGGTGACAATGGAATGATGGATGAGCAATTCGTCCCCTAAGTTTCCGTGATCTAATATTTCATTTCCAAGAAACTACTATTATTATATGTTTTTTTGCATAAACTTTCTTTTTACATTTTTTTGAATAAGGATGACCTAATGCGCGATTTTGGGAAAAAAAGAATATGAAACCTTTTTGGAAAATTGTTTTTAAATGATTCTTTTCTAAAGATGATCGGATGTTTGTTTTTTTAAATGTGATACAGGATTTTTATGAGGATTTAAAAATTTTTACGGTCTGCCGAATTCTATAGCCAGAAAATATTTAAACGAATGCATGGTTTAAGGAGAAAACAATAGATTCCTTTTTTTTATGTCTAATGGTATTTTTTAAATCCAAGCACACGTTTAATAATGTTAAGAAGTATACATATATAAAATAAATAATATGTAGTAAAATCTACATACATTTCTAACAGTTTCAGGAATAAGAACTAAATAATTTAAAATTAAATATTTATAAACAGTGTTGTTGCTGTTCACTTGTTCCACTTTACAACGGAAAGAGCGATGCGGTATTTTCTGAGGGTATAGACCCCTGAGCACCCGAGGGCAGAAATCTGACTTCTATCTCACAAACTTCACAAACTATTTTTACAGGCCGGACTTCATTCATCCCCAGATCGTAATTTAGATTTGGAACAGAGTACGATCACCTCTAACAAATATTCCTAGTGGTGTTACTTTCGATATGGTGGACTTTGTAACCAGGCTAGATTTCATGTGTGCCAGCTACCACATACACGGTGAGTCTTCGGCTGGTGGGTTCGAACTCGCAGTCCACGGGATGTGAATCCAATGCCCTACCTACCACGCTATCCAGGCCTTTTTTAAACAGGGAAAATAGTCAAGACTCAAGAAATAGTTAAATGTTATTAATGATAAATTTGGCTAAATTTCTTTAATTAAATCATATATGAAATCATTTCTAAAACTTTAATTTTTGATACTCAAATTAATTCTTAGATGTCAAACAATTTCCAACAGAACGTTAGTTTGTTTATTATAAACTTCAGTCGTGAATATGTTATTTGCTCTTTCAGTACGCCTTTATGAAATCAAATTAAATTTAATTTTTTAGAATATTAAATATATTTTTTGAATTATTGTAGTAATACAAGATTGGAAATTTTTTATCGATAATTTTACGTAGAAAGAAGATATATTTTCCATGTTATTCAATCAAAGATTATTGGCATTTTGAAATATTTTATATTTAATTTTTAATAAAAAGAATTTTTTAAAAATTCTTTTTTAATTTTACGTAGCTTTGCAGTGCTTGATTTCTTGATATCGGAATCAAAGTTGTATTCTTAAAAATAGGACCCAGAATGTAAATTTTACGTCATAATTACTTATACATTCGTCCAATGAGGGATACCTCATTAAACACTAATTACTAAACGCGTGACATCTATGGCTACAGCGTCCATTGCTAAGGTGATATCTGCAGCTACTGTACACCGAAGATTACTGTGGTGTGTATTAAGTGGACTGTACGTCCCGGTACCTCGATTTTGTGTTCCTCTATCCTTCCAATCAAGAGGGGCACGATTAAAGTGGTGCTAGTAACATGTCAATTGGACTGTGTCTGACTGGGGCAATGTCATGCTTACTGATGAGTCAAGATTTTCTCTGCAGCCAGATGACAAGCGTATAAGGATATTGCGTGAACAAGACACACGTAATCAGCCCCAAAACATCATCGAACATCACGCATTCTGAGGCGGAATCATTATGGCGTGGGCAGGGATTTCATTATCATATCACACCGGCCTGCACATCTTTAAATGGGTCTCTGTGACGGCTGGCCGGTATCGAGATAATGTCTTAGAACCCATTGTGAGATTGTATACTGCAGCAGTTGGCCCTACTTTGGTTTTAATGGGAGATAATGCAGGTCTCCATAGAGCTCACAGCGTCGATGACTACCTGGAGAGTAAAGAGATTGCGCGTATGGCATGGCCAGCATATTCGCCAGACCTTAATCCCATTGAAAATGTTTGGGCTGCTCTCGACCTTGCTGTATTTTTGCGTTTCCAACCTTCAGCCACTCTTATTGAGCTGGAAACAGTTCTACAAGAAGAATGGCGATGGCTTAATTCTGCAGGGGTTGCCCATCTAATTGAAAGCATGGTCACAAGGTGTAAACGTTTTGTACAAATGAGGGGGAGGGGGTTCAAATACCCTATTAACGTCCTTTTTTCGTTTTGTGCTGTTTCTTTTCTCTTTATACATAATTCTGTCGAAGTCTTCAGTGTGTCATTATCCAATAACTTATAAAAATTTAATATTGTTTTCATTTCTGTATATAATTATTGATTTTGTTTCATGCATAAATATATATGCTACTTTCCTGCCGAATTTTGTATCAATCAAAGCAGTATTTGTTGATGTTTTTGCATTTTACACCTTCGTGCTTAACTTTTGGAAGTGTGTGTAGATAGATATCTTATCACATTTAACACGTCGTTGATGGACGGTTTTATAAATATGAAAATGATAAAATTATTATATTATGACCTTAATGAGTAAATCATATTATTCGTGCATTTTTACATTTTAGATGAATCATGGTTTAAACATTTTTTAAATAATAATAATTATCACAAATTACAAAAGAAAAATGAATTAATGCATATAATTATTTCAGAATTTCCTCTACAAACTGATATAGAAATAAAAGCCCAACTTAATGAAACTATTTAACAAACAGTTGCTACTTTCTAAGAATTATCAATGTCCCTGAGCGATGCTGCATTAGGTTTCTAACTAATATTATATGTCACAAGAACTAGTGAAAGAAATGAGCTTATTAATTAATCACTAAAATGGTCTTTTCTTAAGATAGTAATAATAAAAATCCACCTAATAAAAATCCACCTAATATATAAGAAAGGACCTTCTAACCTTAAGAGAATTTACTAAAATAAAGCAGAGATTCGATAACACATAGAACAGCAGCATAACAAATGTCTGCTATTTGCATATATTCATCCACAGATTCGAAACAGATAAACAACATGATGAGTTTTAATTCTATTGAGATTTCACTGCAGCTGAGTTTATTTCAGATTGTGACAGTCGTCTTAGTGAACAGTCGTCAGGGAAAACCTTATTATATGAAATGTATATTTGGAAGTTTCGGTTTGATGCATTATCTGCTGGTGCAGTTTAAACTTTATTAAGACAATCCTTTTCTGTATTATCATCGCGACTTGACAAGTTCTTATAAAGAATGGCTTAATATTCCCAATTGTTTCCCCAAAATAATTACTCTCCATTTTATTTTTTACGACGATGCAATTGATAAATGTCGTTTACAGAAAAGAAAATAATTTTTTGTTGTTGCAAATACAGAATGAAGGAAATTAAACTTTGTATCCGAAACAAAATGTTTCTTTATGCTTTTTATTTAAATATCTAAATGATAAATACAATTCTCTGGAGAATTTTATTAAAAAAAATCATACTTTTTAAATGTGTACTGAAATTAATGCGCACATATAATCACACGAATGCACATACATACTTACTACTTATAATAGGCATGTAAGTATAAAAATACCAAGTAAAAATTATTTAGTACTTAAATTTCTAAACAGTTAAGAGAGCTTCTATTTTGAAATAAACATATTTTAGATGTTCTATTAGAAAAATAAAAATTATTATGTTAATAATATGATAGTTAACAACTCTGACCTCCTTTTCTGAGAAAGAGTTTTAAAATAGTATAAAATGATTTTAAATACAATAAAAATATTTATTCGTCAGTGTGAAAACATCCAAACTGAATACATTGTCTGAACCGGCGTCTTGGCACAGCGGTAGCGCGTCTTCCTCTTGATTTGACCATCCCGGGTTCGAGTCCCGGTAAGATTATGGCTGTTCTTCTATGTACTATCTTTGAAGCGCATGAATTTAACCCTTTGTAAAAAGGGGTTGTGCAAGGGAATATAAAGACTGTGCAACTAAAGTCGTACTCTTGGTCCTAGTTGGTGCTACTTCAGAAGCAAGGGACGCTCATTTGGCTTAAAATCGCTGACGACCGTCAGTGCGGCTTTCCATGACATGTGCTATTAGTAGCAACAACAACATCGACTGAAATTTTGTGCGTAGTAAAAAACGCGATTCCTTTCATTTCGTTTCAATTTTCATTGCTCACTTTATTTAATCAAAAAAATCGTCTTTTCATTATGATAAAATTAAAAATTGGTGATAATATCTATGTTTGCTATGATTTGAAGTATTTAGTTTCAATATTTTTCGCTAATCTAATAAATACTTTTGCGAAAAAACTAAGCGAGTAATATTGCTCTATAGTCAATTTTTTGATATATACTTATAGCAAAAATGTTAATTCTTTGAATGTTCAAAATAATGTATTACGTTGCGTTATTTATTTTGATAAATCTGACAAGTTTAAATATTTCAATTGAATGTATATTCTCAATGTATTCAATAGAACTTATTTCCTAAAATTAAAATTTGCGTAAAATTTGCGTTTATTCATATAATAAATAATTTCAATAAAAAAACAGTCATACATGCTGTTATTCTAACGTATAATAAAATATTAAGATATAATTTCCGAGCTTTTTTAATTAAAATAAATTTAATCATAGATATCATTTAACCCTTTGCCTTCCGAAAAATAATTAAATGCAAAATAATTCACCTAATACAAATATTTGTTTATTGCTATGAAAAATAAATATACATAATTCATTTAAGTCGAATTTCTTTGAAAAATTAATTTACATATTCTAACCATTATGCAGGCTTTTTTAGCAATTAAATTTGAAAAATAAATAAATAAAACGTCAAAATGATGCACCATCTTGAAAGATAAATCAGAGGCACCATCGAAGTGCAAAAGGTTAATTTTGTTTCGAACGAAATAGCTGTTTGATAAAATATATCTTTTTAATCGATCATAAACATTTGGATTAATCGTACTTCTATATGGATATTAAAAATCATACTCATTTATTATTACATTTCATTATTATCAAATTCTTTCATTTTTAAAAATTGGATAGAAGATAAGAATATTCTACAGATATTAGCAAAAGAAATTATAAGTCACTACGATTTAGTAATTTCATACACTGACTAAGTTTCAAATTCAAAACTGCAGCTATTTTTATTGGCACAGATGTAATTGGATTGCGTTTAGAAAATTTCGTCATTATGCGAAGTACCGAACGACGGTCGTAAATTTTACGCTAGCACGCTCCACTCGTAATTAACTGCTTTGCTCCTTCTAGTATGAAAAGTTATCCTCTCATTTTACTCTTTGCTTCAATGTCGTGTCAAGATCTTTCATTTTAACATCAAGAAAATTAATGGCAAAGCATTGATTTGAAAAGTTTAGGAAATTCTGGTCAATGAAGTATTTGTTTCGCTCAAGTATAAATTTTACTACGAATTTTTTTAAAGTTACTTTTTGTTTTTGTTTTGCATGAAAGCAAGTGCTGATATCTCGGTTAACCTACCATCATACCAAGTCTGCAACCACCAAAGTGGGATTAATTGCAATTCCAGTCTCTTATTCATTTTTAAAGTCAGAATTAAAAAAGTTTGTTAGATAGATGGCAACGATACATGAATAGCTCAAACAAAGGTGTAAGGGTCAGAGTGTATGTTCCTAGAATTTATTAACACATAATAAATACTTATTTTTTTGTTCCTGTTCTTGGTCATTTCCCTTTAAATTAACTTAGAATTCATATAATAAATAGTCCGTTCTGCATCTGCAGTGATCTGGAAAAAGCCTATCACTTCTCTTCTGAATGTGCGCTTACTAATTCTAATCACCTAATTCTTCCTTCGGGCGAATTCAAACCTCATTAGATTCTTAGCTTACTCAGGAAACGAATCTTCACTGAGGATGATAGGGAAGATTTGTAAAATATCGTGAGGTATTTGTGAGGAAATTCATAAAAGTCTGAGATGATGGATCTGTGCATTTGACTTCTTGCAGTTTTGATTGTTATTTTATTCACGTAATTATTCTGCACAGCTGCTGGATTGCTTTTTTATGCTGGGTTATAGTTAATAAATTTGTTTGTTCATTTCTGCTCATATTCTTGATTTACCTTCTAGCTTTACTTATTTATGTCTTTGCCATCCTATATCTACTTGGTATTTTCACTTCGAATTTGCGCCATTCATTTGTAATTCGCTTTATAGAGGGCGTTAATTAATTATTGTCGGGGGTTTTATACCTCATAACTTTCGCATAAAAATATTTCGCAAAAACCGATTACATATTCGTAAATTACAACTAATAGGATTTTATTAATGATATTAAAGTGCGAAAAAAGCTTATATTAAAGATTTCAAAATTTGCACTGTGTAGGCATTCAGCTGAAGGTGGTTATGGAGAACGTTCCGTATTGTCGTATGCGGCATATACAACTGCACAGCTTGTTGTCTCGTTGATTTTCGTGCACTACGATTAAACTTTTCTTGGATGCGATCATATTTTCCTGCAAAGTGCTTGATCTTTCCGCTACCTTGCGGTGTAGAACGCTACCAGTTTCCTGAAATTGTGTTAACCAGCTTCTGATAGAAATATCTGAAAGAGAATCTTTTTTGCACGTGGTCTTGAAGGACGCTGAGTAGTTATGACTGATTCGAAAAACTTTTTCGAAAAACCACAATAAACACATTGCTTTTTCTTGCACGGTTGCCATTTTCTTATGAAGTCATAATTACCCTGACTGCAAATGCGCTAAGACTGCTTTGTTGTCAAGTAAAATTCTTTGAGTTGTAATTTACGAATACGTAATCGGTTTTTGCGTAATATTTTTTATTCGAAAGTTATGAGATACGGAAGGCTCGACAATAATAAATGAACACCCGGTATAATGGGTTCATTTGGTTTTATAGATATTTGTACATTGTGTTTATATTTCCATATAAAGCATACTATATTTTCCATAATTTGGACTTAGTGGTATTAGTTTTCGTAGAATTTTTCATCCCTTTTCGTATGTTTATATTTATTTGTATTTTCTCTATGCACTTTTCAATTTTCTTGTATTTCGAAATTGATATGTTTGCTATTTAATTCTAATCTTTTTAATCAAATAAGTAATATGAAAAATATATTTTTTTAAAATTTTCCTTCTTTGAATATTATATTGTTAATGATTTTATTTTTGTTAATTTTTATCAAATAATTACAATTTTTATTCTCGTGTTCCACTGTACAACGGAAGGAAGGGTGCAGGAGCTTCTGAGGGTATGGTCCCCTGCGCAATCGGATAACAATAACCTCAGTATCCCAGTGGTATAGTTCCCTGAATGGAGAACTTTACGACCACATTCACCCCTGGGAACCTGAATAACGATCACATTTGATTCAGTACCCCCAGCGATATAACTCTCGACATGGAGAACTTCGTGACCATGTTCGAACTCGCATCACAAGGGATGCGAATCCAAAGCTCTACCGACCAGGCTATGCCGACCTAACAATTATAACTATTATAAATGCGAGAAAGCTAATTTTTAATAAATTAATAAGAAATAATAAATTAATACTCGAAAAAGCTATATTAACATCATATGTCATTCACTACAATTTTTAAAAAATTTACTTACTAGATTAGTAGATGAGTAGAAAGTACCTTATTAATGATTGAAAATTTTAACAAGATATATATTATATATAGGGTGAGTGTGATCTAATAGTAGGAATTTAATGAGATACGATGTATTCCTCTATGTTAGAGATAAAAGTAAGACTTTCACTTAATGGTTCTGTCAATAGGCGATCTTCATGTTTTTACATCCTTTTGGAAAGGCGGTCGTCTTAGAATAGATCGTGGCTAAATAAAAAAAAATAAAATAACGATTAACAAGCCTTCTGATTTGTAATTACTTTTTATGCACATGCTTTTTGTTAAATTTATACAAACATAATAATTGGCACTATTAAATGTATTTTGATTTAAGATTTATCTATTTTCTTACCAAATATTACATTGTCAATCAGTTCCCAAACTTTGAATAATTTTTTATAGAAGCAATTAGTAAAAAAAAATCACTTTAAAACAGAAATTCAAACAAAAAGACAAAAAAATATTGAGATATTTAACTGTTTTACTGCAACAAAAAATCAATAATATATCAAACTAAGTAAAGACTCAAATAACTTTAATTTTTTTCAGACATTTCCCTCTTTTCGTATTCTATTCTTTTTATTTTCATCAAGAACAATGTGTTTGCCTTCTAGAAATTAACTTTTGTTTATTTAATGATTGAAAGGGCATTAAAAAACTCTTTGGATAATTATTTTTATTTAAATCTTTTAATCATAAAATCAGTCAAGTAATGAAGAAGTACAAAAATTTTAATGATCTTCTGTTAGGTCAGTTGATTTTGCGGTATTTCATCCAGTTTGAAAAAGAAATTTAAAAAAAAATATTCGAATAAAACATTTAAGGAATTTCAATATTAATTAAAGACGATAAAAAGGTGGAATTCTCGAGTTAAAAAATTTAAATCATGGCTTTTCCAAAAAAGAGAAGTGATGCTCACTGAAGCGATCATGGCACTTGCTGAATTATTTTTATGGTTGTTTACAAATCACTAAAGAATATAAATTCTTAAGGTCTTTATCTGAATTTTATAAAGTTTATAAGTCTCGATTAAGATTCATAATAGTAATTTTCCTTTTTATATGCACTAAATTAATTTTACATTGTCACAAAGACATGAAGTCCAAAAACATCATACATAGAACCCATTCTTTCAGTCAGAGTAAGTACTAATTTAATCAATATAATGATATATGATCATTAATTCAATTCTTTAATTAAATTAAACAAAAGTTATTTATTAACTAAAATCAGTTTTTTATCACTATGATAAATTCTGCACCTGGGTACTTAAAAATTCATATTTTTATGATTTAACTTTGAATATCTACCATTCTAGTTTTAATTTTTGCTTTGCATACAATTCCTGATATTAGTTTTTTTTAAATATGATTCGAAACTGTAAGTAACATTCAATTTTCACAGCTTCAAAATGTTTGTTAACCCCTTAACCGGTTTATTTTCCTTACTAACTAATAAGATAACACCTTCTATTTTGGGAATATTTTCTTATTTTGATTCAAATGAAAATCCATGGAATACTCGGCTTATCTACGCATTTGAAGTCATTTTACTATTGAATTATAATTGTTATGACTGCTTTATTTTTTTGTTTACAACTATCAAAATTCGATAAATCGATGCACGTACGGCTTACGGGCAAACCGGTTAAGGGGTTAAAAGTCAGACCACCCTAAATTAACTTCTAAAGTGTATACGGAATATTAATTTCCTTCAGAACTTATATCATTTGACGCTTCGACGTTTGATATTGTAAACATTTTGGAAAAATCTACCTTTAAATTTTGTGATTAATGTTAATCAACATTCGTTGTTTTCTAATTAACTAAATCTTCCGTGAAAGTTTCTTTGATCTACTATTTTCAAGGTAGTTGCTCAAATTCTGTGGCATTCCAAGCAACAATTTTATATATTATTTTCTGTTATCTCAGCAATGGTCTATGAAACTCATTCTAAATAATTTATAGCTGTTCAGAGAAATTTTTGAATTTTTTTTATAAATAGAAATGCATATTTTTAAAAAGAAAAGGAATTTATCTCCGATGTTTCATGTAGTTACTCAAATTTAGGAAGCTCTGAATAACAGCAAATTTTATATATTTTTCTGAAGTATACATAATTTATATTATTATATATCTTTCCATACTGACATGTGTAAATCCCTCCAAATAAGTTGTAACTATTCTTTTCTTAAAATTTAAATTAATTCAAAGTGTATTAACTATTTAATTATTATTATATTATATTAATTTTTTACTATTAAATTTTTAAATATTTATTATGTCTCGTGAGAGAACTAAGGCTTTTTAACTTCCACAATAAGACATTTTTTTTTCTTATTATAATATAATTTGAATCGAAATTGATTTTAGAAAAAAATTAATTTCACTTATTAGAAAAAGTTTATTAGATATTTCATTTATTGAGCTTAATTAGTAACTAACAATAAAAAAAGCATACATTTATGTGGGCTTAATGTAACTATTACTTTCTTAAATTTTAAATTAATTCAAAATGTATTAATTATTTAATTAATTATTATACTATATTAATTTTTTACTATTCAATTTTTAAATATATATTATGTCTCATCAGAGAACTAAGATTTTTTAATTTCTACAACAGGACATTTTTTTTTCTTATTGTGATATAATTTTAATCGAAATTGATTTTAGAAAAAAAATATTTTCACTTGTTAGAAAAAATTTATTAAATATTTCATTTATTGAGCTTAATTAGTAACTAACAGTAAAAAAATCATACATTTATATGGGCTTAATAGTTAATAGTGAAATATGCAAAAAAATTAATTTTAAATAAACTCCCATCATAACAGTATATATTAGAGGAAACAGACATATAAGCGGAATATTATTGCTACATGTATTGTATGTTTGCTAATGTATTAATGTACATTTCACCCCCTCTCCAAAAAACATTTAATTTTTTTATGTATGATATTGTTACTTATACTCTACATTTCACACTTATCATTCCTTAGGCTTAATTTTTTTATTAAATTAATAAAGAGAAAATTCCTTCTTCATCATTGCTGTTTCATAATCTTGTATATTGAACATAATCAATCAGGGTTCAATGCTTAAATTGAATTGTTTTTCTAATTACAGCTTGTCACCCTATTGCTACAGAACTAAGCCATATATACAAGGATTAAGCTAAAACTGGGTCCTTTTGGTTAAAGATAGTGAATTTCTTAGAGCTAAATAGTAAGTTTTTTTTTCATTATAAATGTTATATACATGCTCATGCGATGACTTATTGGTTTTCTGCGAGTACGGATTGTATTTGATTTCACTTAAATCTCTGATATATAGATTATTATTCATAAGATTTTCAGCAAAAAGTATTGAACCCTAAAGTGGAGATTAATATTAAAGACGTATTATTTTAATAGTTTTGTAAATGCCCATTTTTATTTTATACTTGAGTCTTCCTAAAAGGGATTTTAATTTCTTTAAGATTACTAATTTTAACTTAACTTTTAAATGTGAAAAATTGTTTTTTAATCAAATTTCATCACCCATTTCCTCAATTATTTGTTAAGTTATCTAGATTCAAATTTAGATATATATTTTAGATATCTAGAACAACTACTTAAACAATTAAAATTACTATAGAGTATTTCCTTTTATATTTTTAGTAGGTTTCAAAATTAGACCGGATAATAGACACAGGGCAAACTTGTTTTAAGGACTTTAATTCAGCAATTCTGCATTATAGTTTAAATTTCTCAATATAACAACAAAAGCTTCAATCACAGACAATATTTATTTTTGTTTTGTTCAGTAAAAAAATTTCCCCATCAAAATGTTTTATTCTTCCGTCATTACATTAATTCAATGTTTTAAAGTTATTTATAATTCATACATCAAAATGTTTTAAATTCTTTCATTCATCAAGATGTTTTCTTGACTTTAAGTAACTTTGTGTTATAGCGTACATCTCTTAATATAACAACAAAAGCTTCATTCACAGAAAATATTTATTTTTGTTATGCAGAGTAAAAAAATTCGCCCATCAAAATGTTTTAAGTTCATTCATTCATTAAATTCATTCATAATTTATACACCAAAAAGTTTTTATGACTTAAATTAAGCAAATCTGTTATAGCGTGCGAGTTTTAATATAACAACAAAAGCTTCATTCGCAGAAAATATTTATTTTTGTTATGTAGAGCAAGAATTTCATTCCTAATATGACTTTTAATTTTTAAACAATTCTTAAAATGTTTGTGGTATTGCTAAAGTTTCCCCTTTCCTGAAAACTATCGTGTGGAACCAAAGCCGGTGCTGCCGTATATTTGTTATTATAAGACAAGGATAATTTTCTGCTTCCCAGATACGATTAATGTAAAACATACGTAAGAGGCAATGAGTATGAATGAAACATAGATATGTCATGGCGATACATCCTTACTGTATCCACAATTTTTCAAATAAGAATAAATAGCTTTTTAGCATTGAAAATAAATCTAATATTGAAAGAAGACTAAATCAAAAACAGGACGTGAAATTTAGTTAAATCTACAATTTTTCATTTGAGCATCGCCTCGTTCATCGTAAACCAAATGATTTGTTTCTTGCGGAAAAACGAAACAATGGTGATCTGGCTATTCTTTTTTGATAATGTCGCAACTCATGAGCGTGATATAAATTAACTTTAAAATAAATATTAATCGTGTGGCCTGATTCTAAAGAATTCTGCTGTATTGTTGTATTTTTTGCTTTTGAATTGTCCATTGTTTGCTTTTTGGAACATTCTGTAACTAAAAGATAGTTTTATTAGTTCCAACTTAATATGATTTTGAACTTATTATTCTTATATCATTTGAGAATATGCAATTTTTGAATCAATAAAATGCTCGGGCAGAAAATTGGTGCTTCATTGATTTTGATTCATTATTTTTCTGCTTATATAGTAATTCGAAAATGATAAATTTGTCTCATTTCGCGACTTATAGCCATTAAATACTTACAACCTGGTGCTCATGCCCACCATGTACCCGATTCTCTTGTATGGTCCAAAAAATGCAGGGATTTAAGAAGTTATTACCCGAAGAATCACATAGAAGTAATTGGAATCAACCACATGGGAAACAACGAGGGGAATAGTGTGTGTTTATATATTTATTTGTTTATTATAATGGTAAAAATAATAGAAATTCTTAAACTTTTATTTTGGATTTTTCTATCTGTCCAAAAATATTTTGAAGCTCACATTACTTTAAAATGGAAAAAGGAAGAAAATCATACAATTTTTCTTAATGTTGACTATTGCATAATTCAATAGTCACCTGGTCATTCCAAGAAAGTTTAACCCTTTGCGGTCCGATATCGGGTGTGACTCTACATAAAAGACTGCTACATTTTGGCGTTTTATATATTCATTTTTCAAATTTAATTGTTAAAGATGCCTACATAATGGCTAAGAGATGTAGACTAATTTTTCAAAGAAATTCAACTTAAAAGAATTATATATGTTTCTTTTTCATAGGTATAAACAAATCTTTATAACAAGTGAATAATTTTGCATCTAATTATTTTTCGTACTTCAAAGGGTTAAACCATATTTTCGTAAGAAAAAAACTGTTTATAATAAATCTTTATATAAACTGTTTTCATAACTATTATACTATATATAAACTGTCATAATATGAAGTTTTAGAGCTAAAACGATTTTCAGATAATAACCATAATAATAAGACAGAAAATAAACGTTTTTTAAATATCAACATATCCGTAATCTTGTTTCAAACCGATTTAAACTGTCTTTTTACAAAACAAATCCTGACATCAAGAAAAAAAAATAGTTTAGAAGTTTATTTTCAAAAGGGCAAAAAAACCCATTGCTTTTTCAAATGTTGTTCATTAGGAAATATTTCACCGGATTGTCGTCACGTGACTTAAAAATTAATACTCTCACATGATAACTTGAAATTTACGACAGCAGATTTCAATTATTTATGGTTTTGCTCACTGGAATCTATTGTTAACTCCTTAATGAATGGTTGGCTTCCCAAATTCACCTAAGAAGACCACTGGAGCACAACTTTGTCTTATCTGATTAATTAATGCGAGACTGAATAGTTAGTATTGTCTGGGGATTGATTTATTGTAGCAGATGCCATTCCTTTCTTGCTCTCCTTTGCTTATCAATGCATTAATGCGCAGGATTTATACTCACCTTAACAAATCCTATTACCTAGCGTTTGTAATTTTTATTTACATTATAGGACTCTAAGTTAAGTCTCAGGAGAAATCTAATAAACATTATTAGATTGAGAAACACGTGAAACAGTTAATCCTATTAAATCATTTCTTGAAGTTACTTATAATCTCAGAGAGTAGTGAAAGTGATAAAATAATCTATTCATTGTGCCGTCTAAACCGAAAAGATGATGTATTAGCGAATTATCTGCATAATAAACGTGAGGTATTTGCATTTTATCGAGTCTTATTGCAGACGGAACAATAAGAATTTGAATCCACTTTTATACCGTTGAGATTTGATGGAAGTGAAGTTCATTTCACATTTTATCTATCAGTCTTTGGGGAATACCATTATTTTATGGGCTTTTGAAATGCATGTTCTGATATTTTGTCTACTTATACAGTTATAACTTTAATTATAATGTATCTGCTATGTCTTGAAGGGCAGTGGTGTAATTGAAGCTTTCCTATTATCACTATTTTTCATTCATTTTATTTTTCTGCAATATTTTCTGCATATGAGCTTATGCAAAATTTATAATACTGAGCTACTAAAGTGTAAATTAAATCAAACCAGGTAAATGCTGACGACATAACTTTTGAGGGTACAAAAGTTAAAATATTTTCTGAGCTTTTTTCGATTTATAAGAATTTGGAGAATAGTAAAATAACTTTGAGAATTGAAAGAGCAAGTAGAATTAGGTAGAAAAAAGAAAATTAAATCTTCGATCGTTAATTTTAAGTTATCGTGTGAGAACAGTATTATTTTTAAGTCATTATTTATCTTAATTAATTTGTCATTAAACAATTTAAACTGGTTTGAAAAAAGGACGAGACTTCTCTCTCCCTCTCCCTCTCTCTCTCTCTCTCTCTCTCTCTCTCTCTCTCTCTCTCTCTATATATATATATATATATATATATATATATATATATATATATATATAAACTTTTTAAAACTTTCAGCTTTATTTTTACCAGCAGACAAAAAAAGTTTTATAGCTTGACCGATTTTGAGATGAAATGACATATATGATATCATAGTTCTTCATCGGCCTATTAAAAACGCATCTGCTGTCAAAGACGCATACATAATTATAAAACAATATTGGTAAAAGCCAATAAATATATTTTTTATTGTAAATCTCAGAGACAACAACACCTACTAACAAAACATCATGTTCTTCTATGATAAGAAAAACTATAAAATACTTTTTCCGAAAGAATTCACCATACTGAAAATATAATATGTTTGATCTTTATATAATATAAATGTTATAATATAATCCGTAAATATTAATGGAATAATATTTGATGTTTACAAAGTTTATTATATTTTTTAAGAAGCTATGCTTGATTCAGAATTACTTTTTTTTAAATCTTATTTTTTTTTTTGCCTAACAGCTGTTTTTGTAATAAGAATTTTTAAAAAATAATTCCTATAGTTATTTCTAATTTTCAAAAAAAAAAAAAAAAGAATTTTATTTCCTAATTTCTATTGCATATTGAAGGAACACGAAAAAACATATTCTATTCTTTATAATGAATTATGTTTTTAAAATTTACATAAAGGTAATAATATTTAAAATTATATTTATATGCTTTTAATTCTATGAAATACTAAAATGAAAAAATCAATTCATAGTTGACAGAATGAAACCAAATGAATTATTTCGTGTACTATAATCATCGATTATTTTTCAGAAAGTTCTTTTTTGGGTGCATCAGATAGAAATATTATGCAGTTATTTCCTTCACTCAAAACATAACTTAAATGCATTTCCAATAGTTTCTATTCAGTCATTACTTTTCGAACTTTTCGCTTTGTTGCAACTACAAATTTGGCTTTTGTATGAAAGAGCTGTAGTAGAATTATTTTTATAGATAATTCCATAATGTTGCCTTTTTGTATTCTCGTCTTTTAAAATAACTTCAATAATTCATTGCTTTATCCCACTTTTCAATACTATGAATTTTCTACTTCCGCATCATATACAATTATTTAACTTCTTTATTTATCGTAAAAATGTAATTATTGATTTTTTCCCTTATGGTAGAAATCATGTTAACAGGATTAAGAGGGGACAGGCCGGTTTCGAACAATCCTATAAATTGATAAATTCATGATTGACATAAAAAGATTATTTCTTGGATATGACTTAGATTTATCGTATTAATACATTCTTGCTTGAAAATATCAATTAAAATCAGTTGTTTCCTCTTCATTTCTTAGATGGAAAATTTCTTACCGATATTTTTTGGAGGTTATCTGGATAACTGATGGCCAGTAGTTGGGGTAAACAGTATATTTAATCAAGTAGTGAGTTTTAAAATCTTCGAAGATTAAACAATCGCCAAATGTAATCGCCAATCAATGTGAAGGAATATTGATATTTTGAATACATTCATGATCTCAAAAAGAATTCACTTTATATTTGATATTAATGCATAGATTATTTTACTTAGATTAATATTATACTTATGATTTTGATACCATACAAATTAATACTATATTTTTTATGCTTAGATATTTATATATTTTATAAATTCGGGATGGATTTTTCTTTAATTCATCCCCTGGTGATGTAAAAAAATCTGATCACAAATGGAACAATTTTCATAAATTAAAGATGAAAAAGCAGGGCTTACTTAAAACAAACAAAAAATCTATAATAAATATAACAAATCTTATTCTTTAGATTACGATAATAAAAATGGATTATTAAAATCATTTAAAAAGATTTCTAGTTTAATAATGGAAATGAGGAATTAAACAATAATTAAATAATATAGAGAACTAGAATAAATTAAAATGATTCATGATATTTTAATACTTTCAAATTTCACTTCTTTTTAAAAAGTTGGTTGCTTCTCTAAATGTCATAAGCAGATTTAACAGTCTTTCAATAAAATATACATCAGCATATGAATTCGGTATTCTTTTGATTTGTTAGCCTATTAAGAAACGCAATAAACAGTTCTCAGTAACAAAAAAGGATGACTTTTATTAAACATGAAGATACTAACACACAGACAATAAATATGCAGACGAAGATACATAATAAACGATTACACAATGCATCAAATAATAGCCCATAATTAGGAATCGGTAATAATGAGAACCATGGCACACAAAGCGGCTAGACTGAATTCAGCAGGAGGGGGGAATATATGTAGTTTCACTCGGTGGTCTTTCTAAACGTCTGCAACTCTCCATTGCCTCCTATCTTTAATGTATCGATCTTTAGGCTCACTACTACCCAAAAGAGTATTCTACACTCTATTCGATGCTGCTTCTATGATAAACACCAGGATTTGGAAATCAGCTCACTTGACCAATGATTGAGCTCTGCACAATGACTACGCTTCGTTGGACTGGTCCAACTATTCCACCGTTGATTCGTTATCTCTTAACCTCTCGTGTCTACTGTATACACGGTTGGTTGGTGTCGTGTACATTTGATGTCAAGTCAAACCACTCCATGTGCCAGAATCATGGCCTTGGCAATATCTGACTTCTCATGGAAAGATGGGTGTCATTGCCTTGGTGAGGTTGGACTTCTACCTGTTGGTCCGCGGGAGGTATTTTATTTCTCTTCTACCACCCACTGGAAAACCAGTGGAGGCATTCCCTGATCCGCCACCTGGTAACGCGTCCTCTAGGGGTTACAGGCCCCCCCAGAGGGATATACATGGTTGTCTTCCGCTTAGACTGCCGGCCTTTTATAGTTCTCGGATACGGGCAAAGAATGTTATAGAACAATTAGGCATATATATGTTCCTAATGGCTCTATCACCAAAATTATGTAAGATTCCAGTATTATCTATTTGGTCTCCAAATTCATCGCCAAATGGCCACCACGCTTTGAGATTGCTAATTAGACATCAGATCATTGCCCAACAGAGCTTATTGTTCCGTGATATAATTACCCATGCTAAGAAGCAATATTAGAAAATTTTCAAAATAATGTGTGTGATATATTGTAACGGTAGTAAAACAGCAGACCGTTTAACTTAAATTCATCAGAGAGATTAAGAATGTTCTAGAACAATTAGGCATATATATGTTCCTAATGGCTCTATCGCCAAAATTATGTAAGATTCTAGTATTATCTATTTGGTCTTCCAATTCATCACCAAATGGTCGCCACTCTTTGATTGCTAATTAGGCCTCAGATCAGCGTCCAACAGAGCCGATTGTACCGTGATATAATTAACCACGCTAAGAAGCATTATTAGAAAATTTTAAAAATAATAAGTGCGATGTATTGTAACGGTGGTACAATTGCAGACTATTTAACTCAAATTCAACAGAGACATTAAGAATGTTCTAGAACAATCAGGCATATATATGTTCCTAATGGCTCTGTCGCCAAAATTATGTAAGATTCCAGTATTACCTATTTGGCCTCCAAATTCATCGCCAAATGGTCGCCACACTTTGAGATTGCCAAGGTAGGCATTTGATCAGTGTCCAACAGAGCTGATTGTTCCGTGATATAATTACCCGCTCAGGGATTAGCTTACAATATTAGAAATTTGTAAAAATAATATAAATGTGATGTATTGTAACAGTGGTACAATTGCAGACCGTTTAACTGAAGTTCAACAGAGAGATTATAATTGTTTTAAAAATAAATATTATGTGAAGACGAAAAATACTCATTTATAAGGATCAATGAATTGATTTCCAATATCTATTCATGTTCCGCTTTACAACGGAAGGAGGGGTGCAGTAGCTTCCGAGGGTATCCATATATCCATAAGAGTGGTAAACAAATTACAAAACTAAGAAATATGTCTACGAATTTTTAAATATTGAATTATCTAACTCTATTTATTTTATTTATTATAAGTTAAAACTGCGGTCGTATTTCAATTCATGTAATGATACCCAAAAGTTAAATAGAAAAGACTTTAGACTTTTTTAAAAACCCACCTTCACTTCAAAGAAATATTACAAACATTTCATCTTTGAAAATCATGAATCTCAAGGATTTGCAGTTCTCATCAAAAAATGGTAATTTGTTTAAATTGCGTAAAATCTGGGACTCAAATATTGTAAATTAATCGCTATACTTTCATTGATGATTATGTATTTAGAAATGAAAAAGAAAAAAGAAAGAACTTCCACAGAAACCTTTTAGAGAACTCAAATATTCATCGTTCTTTTACAAATTCCAGTTATTTATCGTCATCCAATCTGTGCATGTAGTGTTTATAACTCCAACTCTATGCACGTGATTCTTTATGCATACTAATGGACTTCCTGTTCTTTCCATAATGATGAACCGATTCCAGTTACAGTAATTGCTTTTCCGATGATTTCGGTCCCAGGTTATTGCGTCTAAATGTAAAGAAAAACTTTTTTTAAAGTAAATAATTGGGCTTGTTATTATCGATGGCTTCTTTCATCGCAGTTTATGTCGTTTTCTGGGAGAAAAATGGATTGACATTTTTCAATAGCAGTTCCATCAGAAATAGCGAAAAGTCATTAGTTCCGTTTCATCAGAACCGTGTTTCACATTAGTGAGGACGATTAAAAACGAGAAAATAGAGGTGTATTAGTCAGTCCGGCGGACTTCGATTTTTAAGAATTATAATTCTTTGTTTAATTAAAAGATCTCCAGAGTTGGATTCGAGTTTTTAAATCGTATCAAAAGATATTTTAGAAACGAATACATAAAAATAATTTTATCTTTAATTTGACTAGTTTCTCCTATATGAGTTCAAAATTCAATTTGTGGTAACCATTTTATAAGAAAAAATTTGAAACTGTTTTAATGATATTTAATGCTGAAAAACTTTTAACTAACAACTAATTATGAAATTAAGGATTCCTTAAATGTATTAAAAAATTGATTTTAAAGATTTAAGTAATTTTGTTTCTCATTTTGACTGTTAAACTCCAGAATTTTAGAATATATAGATAATAAAAGAAGTAACAAATAAAATACTCGATAAATAACCGTGTAAGTTTCAATAAAGGAATTCTTAATATTTTTAAAAATATTTTTATTTTCTATTTGGATGATTTCGATATCGTAATGGAATGTTTTTCACTTTGATATTTCGTAGGTAATAAAAGTAACAGACATTTCTGGAATACTTATCAATTAATGAAGTAATTTCTTACTTATGACTTCAAACAGAAAGGAAAACCTTTATCAAAATTTGATTACATATTGCCAACTTCAATTGTAAACATTCGATATTCATACATGATGGGGTTTATCAGTACTTAAATTTAAAGAATACACTTTAAGACTTTTTAAAAAGAAGACATTTCCATTGAATGAAGTAAAGCCCTTAGGTTATTTTCACTAGAATTGCCGTCATTTTTGAAGCAATTTAACAGGACACCAGTTTTTGTTTTCTCAAGTGATAGTTAAATGCCATCTGGTGAGATGAAAAAGGGACAAGTAATTTCAGAAATGTAGATTAAAATTATCGTAACGTTCAATTTTAGAATTCTCCTTAATCTCCTCTTTCGCATTTGTAAGTAAATCATGCGCAATCAGAAAACTACAACACTTCTTTCTTCATCATGAATATTTCCATATCCTTTAATGATCCGCCCCTACCTCCATATCATCGAATTACTCATCGACTTTGGCCTTCAGATGGTTTAATCTTGCTAAATTAAGACACAGATGACAGAGAATAATTGTCATTCATTACCATATTCATTCAATTCCTAATTTTATCTCATACTCTTCCTATATAAATATATCTTGTTCAATTTTTCAATCGTTAATAAAATACTTTTTATTCACCCAATCAAGTTCAAGTAAATGTTTAATTTGAAGTGGATAATATTTAATGTTAAAACAGTTTTTTTTTCAAATTTTAATTATTAAATTGTTTATTAATTAAAAAATAAATTTCTTGCTAAAAACCTTCATTTCTCTACTAGCAAATAATTAACGCATTTAGTTTCGTTTTCCCCCTCGCTAATGAGGTTAGGCTTAACAGGTTATCGGCCAATCATTGGAACGATTCTGCTTATTTTCTTAATGCTTGATTCATTGGAAATTAAAAATCGTTAATTAATTGATTTTTCTATTTCATTTTGAAGTACTTTTGAATTTTAATACAACAGAATTAAAAAAAAATCTAATATTTATTGCGTTACTCTAACTGGCGTAAAAAATTCAATCATTTACGTTGCTTTCTGCGTGTGTTCTGATTTGTTTTCAACGGATACGGACTCGATTTTGTTTTGACTAGCAATAATTTTTCGATCAATTATTTATATTAATTGTAATTATTTAATAAAATGTAACTAAAATAATATTTTTCTTTGTTGACCTGAGTAGAAATTAACTTACATTTTTTTTAAAAAAATATTATTCCTTGTTTTTATAACATTTTAAACACACAACACGCAGAAAGCTCAATATTCAGCGATCTGAAAACATATCCTATTGTTTACTAAGGAAATCAGTAAAGTACGTCAAATGAGAAATTCAGCCTTTAAGTGATGAAAATTGAAAATGGAACTTAGTTTTTGGATACCTTTTCTATGATAGATGCATATCATTTGGTAAAACGCGAAACTAATTGCTGTATTAATTAACAAAAGAATCCTGTTAATTAATGACACATTTGGGAAGATAATTAAATATGGATAACAAAAACTAAAATTTTTCTTTGTAATACTTTGTTTTTAATTTGCTTTTATCAATAAAAGTGAAGCACATTTTTTAAAGAAGAAACTACAATTAGTTTCTGGGCTTCGTTTCCTTTTATTACTAACGAATATTTAGGAATCGTAAAAATAATTATTGTAAAATAAGAAAAATTTAACAAAATATTTACAGGTAAAAGCCCTATTTATTACTGATGAAATAGAAGAAAAAATGCCTATAACACTGGGACGTGTTGAAAAAATTCTTGCTCCTCCTAAAACTTAAAATAAATTATGCAAAAAAAATTTTGTTAACAATTTTCCAAAATGAAACTTTAACAAAAATATTTCTTTTATAAAATCAGATTTTTTATTATTCTTTTCAAACAATATTATAAAATCATCAGTCTTTTCATGTTATTTTATAGGAGACGAATAAGAATAAATAATTATTGATTATTTTGTTTTATAGATATTTGATTATAAAATAGGCTAAAACTGTTAACATGATTCTTTTCTCACCTTAGAATAATAATTAATCACAGATATTCAGCATAATTAAAAAAAATCTTTTAAATGTTAGTAATTAATTTTTTTTCCTGGACTCTATATTTTTCTTAACATTAATTCAGACTCCGATGCTTTTCTTAAATTTACAAAAATAAATACTAAGCATAGAATATTCTGTTTGAAAATGATATTTAAACTCTGGTATTCAAGAAAAATATTTTTTTTCTTCGAAATATCAGTTTTAGTCAGTAAACTTTTTTACTATAACGGGAAATAAGACTCTTATATCCAATTACAGAATGTTCGATACTAAAAGCTGTAATTAAGTCATTATTGCAATCAATTTACAAAAAAGTAAATGCAAAAGAGTATAAACAATTTATAATTAATTAGGTTCTTAATTGGACAATAATTAAACCACGAATTTTGTCATCTTAATAATAGATCAGAAAATACTTTTTTAAGAATTTTCAAATTGATGATTAATTATTTTCCCTCTGCTTACTATGCTCTTTTCAGAAACATTATATATATATATATATATATATATATATATATATATATATATATATATATATATATATATATATATATATATATATATATATATATAATATAAAATGTTT
>JAOUZG010026641.1:16151057-16185404 GCA_026289955.1 Argiope argentata | reverse complement strand
TATATATATATATAAACGCTTATGTGGATGCAAAATCAAGCCGGATTTGTTAATCGCCGTTTGGCAACACTTCAACCTCGGACTGGAACATTAACATAAGATCTGATAAGATTTCAAGTGAACGCTATTCCAAACTATCATTTTGCGCTAGTTAAAATCTTGGGAACTCTAATGTAAAAAGAAACAAAACAAAAAAAATAGTCTTAAAGCGTTAGCTTAAACATCTTAAAATTGCATGAAACTTCAAGAAAACATTTAATTATTTTGTTACTAGCCATTGGTTTTTATCTTATTGACGGCAACCTTAAATCTTGTTGTTGTTGTTGTGTCAAATGGCACTTGTCATGGACAAGCCCGCTGCTGAGCCCAGCAACAGATTTAAGCCGAATGAAGCGTCTCTTGTATTTGAGTAGCGCCAACTAGTGCCAAGAGTACGACTTTGCTACACACTCACCACATTCGCCTGCACAACCCCTTTTTACAGGGGGGCACATTCACACATCTCACAGATAGCACACAGAAAAACAACCGTTCCCGAACCGGGACTCGAACCCGGGACTTCCAGAACACGAGGAAGACGCGCTACCTCTGTGCCAGCAAGCCGGCACCTTAAATCTTAAAATATTCAATACAAAAACAATAGAAGAAATGTCTTTGAAGGCTTTTTGGGGCAAGACAATAGTTTCAAACTGAAATAACAAAGAATTTTTAAGCTTATCTACAATTTAGAAATAAAATTTTATTTAACTTATAAATACTTTTATGTTAACACCAGCGATATGAATATTTTACCTATAAACTACGCTTGATATCAAAATATTATGGTTACTTTTAATGCTCATTTCCCATTTTTCTTTGACTCTTCTATCTACGTCAACTATGTTCAGGATTTTCCTTGTAACGATTCCCTGTACGGTAAATCAGTATACTCTGTAAATGGGCTCTTTTAAATGATTCCTTCTATATGTCATCGAAATTCTTCGAAGAAATATGTATACACTCTACTCTAAGAAGCTTTCTTTTATGCTACGTTCTAATTCCATGAGCAGAAGAACTTTTTAACATCAAGAATGGCTATATTTCATATTTTAAATTTATTATTTTTGTTTTATTTATTCTCATCAAATATCCATAGCGAAATTTGCAATCAGGCAGTTAGAATTTCATTTCATTCCATTACATATTTAAGCTTCTTATTATAAACTGACTTTATTCCACATTCCAATTTTCTCTTGAATATACGATAATGACCTATGGAATCATTTTTAATTCTCCGTTCACTCTTTAACAGACGCGAAAATTTCACGACGACTAATAATTTCGCATTATTAAAGCCTTTTATTAAGTTAGGCTTCGCAGAGCAATCTCCTTTCTTGAAAACCGAATGAAAAATTCTCGAATAGAATAGAAAAGAAACAATGGGGCGGCTACATGATAAAGCATCTTCTTTCCCGAAAAGTCGCCCCCCTTCTATATTCTCATCAGCCCTGAAAGCCTTGCGTTCAAAATAATCGCTTCGGCCCGACTTCTTTTCATATAATTACGCGGGCACGGCTGCCTCTACGGCCATGAAACGCGAAGCAAGAACCCATTTTATCACATAACACGAAATCAATTTGCATGGAGGATTCTAAATTGTTGCCTTCCTAAATTCCGAAAGAAAAGCTGTCTGCACACTTCAATCTATGAATAATGTATGAGACAAATTCTCATTTTGGGTACCCTTAGGTTATCGTATTACCGGAGGAAAAGAGAGGAAATAAAAAAAGGAGAAGCGGAAAAATCAAAAGAAATGCGTGACGTTTTTCAATTTTATCTTTGGAGAAAGCGAATCCGTAAACTGCTTATGACTGCCTCCCAGGAAAATAAGATGTCCACAATAATCTAACTGCTGCTATATTTCCATAACAACCTAGTAACGACTTTCGATCCGGGGGAAATCTTGTAAGAATGATTATTTACGAGAAAAGAACATGACGAAGAAGGAATCGGAAGTCAGATAAGGGCGCGACAAGGAATTATTTAACCTAACGAATGAGCCCTTCCGATAAAGTCACCTTTGAAAGAAATATTTACTACCCAATCGCGATGCATTTCGCTTTTATTTGTCTCGAACTGCCGCCTCTTGCGTTGCTTTCTTTTTTAAAAAGAACGTTAAATTATGCGAGAGGAAGTACATTAGACAGCTGATAAGAAATTTTTGTGAGAATGAAACATTCGTAGAGGGATGTTTTTAATCATTCGAGCGTTTCACTTCGAGTAGAGCTGACAAGAACAGAAAGGGACATGTCTCTATCAGTTGATACAAATTGTCTTTGAATAGGAATAATTTATTCTAAACATGGGTCGATAATAGAGATATTCTTATTCTTTGCTTATCTTACACAGAAAATAAGTTTGCTTGGGTAGAGATTAACCCTTTCAACCCTCGCTGTAGCGTTTGCCACCCCTGTATTTTAAGTTCTTGGTTTTCATTTCTTTTCAAACTAGATGAAGGCTTTTGTAACAACTTCCTGGTTCTTATACCCGTTGTGAAAATGAGATGAAATTAAATAGGGATGTTCTCTTGGTGACGTGATCACTAATTTCCATCGTTTTTTTATTTCACATTTTGAAAATTCAGAGCTGAAAGGGGTAATTTTTTCCCTCAAAGGCTTCGATATTCGAATCTATGTTTTAAAGTTCTAAAAAAAGTTCATATATGGGAATTCTGAATATAAAATTCATCATATATGTGATTTTCGGAGACTAAAACTCCTTGTGTACCAACAGCTGTATCACAAGGTTTATAAACGTAAGTCAATATTCAGTTGATATTGGAAGAAAATTCTAAACGCAAAGATATAGGCACAAATACAGAAAAGGAAGGTGGGGGACTAGAATGTACACAGATACAAATAAAACTAAGAGAAATTACCGCCAAACTAACAGAAACATTTAGATTATAAGATTACAGAATGAAAATGGTTCGAATTCTTGAGAAAAAAAATAAAGATACAAATACATAAAGTGTAAGAATGTTATATAAAATATGTATAGGTAAAAACACAGAAATAAAGTCTAATACGGGAAAAATTATTGTTAAAAATTGTTACTGTTAACCGATTCACTGCCAAGTCTAAATTCTACGAGGTTATTCCAATCGCCATTTCTGTTTTGAGTGTTATTGTTTATTGAAGATTTATTATTTCAAAATAAATACATATATTTTATTTATAAATAATCATTTACATGTATAAAAATCAAACATGAGTTTACTCGTGGTTGGCAATGGGAATGGCCCCATACAATAAAGGCTTGACAGCGAATGGGGTAAATAAAGTAGAATTTTTGTAAAAACAATTTATTTGTAGCCTTTTTTCAAGTGTTTACACTTGTATATTTATGTTTGTGGCCATAAAAAGTTTGCAAGTTTGACAAGTTGTACGTTAAAATATATTGAAAGTATCACGAATATATTCGTGCTGGCAATGGGTAACACCCTGCCAACCACGATTATATTAGGGGTAGGCAGCGAAAGGGTTAAATTACAAAAATAAAAGATAATTTGCTTTGGCCAAAGACATAGAATTGTGGAAGTCATACTATATCGTTCTGTACGTGAACTCTATGAATTGCACCTTTGAGCTTATTGAGAAAATTTGGACAATTTTTCGGCTTTATTTCAATAATTCATCAGTTTATTCGACAATGAATCACAATTTGAAATATTTTTAATGAATTGAAGGAGGAAACTTTGTAGATAAATAATCATGTTTTCGAATAGAGAGTATAGTGTTTAGTAATATAATTCCTATGAATTATTTATCTTAAGAATCATGCGCCCAAACATATTTTAATGTTGAAATTTTAATTCGTTTCGCATTCTTATTTTCCATGCTTTGAAATATATTTTCTTGTAATAATAGTGTTCGAAATAAACCACTAATGTATTTACTTCTAATATTTCAAAATGAAGATATTTAATTTATTTTTAAGCAGTTTTCTGGCTACTATTCTTGTTTAGTAAAGTAGCAATCATTAAATATAATTAATATTCCTAGATGCTAAAAAACTTGATGAAGGATTTTTATAACCAGGAGGAATAATATATATTTTTAATTTAAGTTCTGTTAACAGGATATTAAAACGATATTTGCTTAAAGTAATAAAAGGAGAAAACTTATTTTTATTGATGCCAAATTGTTACTTTTTTCGTTAGGAGACCGCAAGCAAAAAATCGCCAAATAATGTAGAATTCGCCATTGAAGTAGCAATCATTAAATGCAATCAATATTCCTAGATGCTTAAAAAACTTGATGAATGATTTTTATAACCATGAGGAAGTATATATTTTTTAAATTCAATTCTATTTACAGGGTATTATAATTATATTTGCTGAGAGCAATAAAAGAAGAAAACTTATTTTTATGGATGTCAAATTGTTGCTTTTTTGAAAGGAGACAGCAAGCGAAAAATTGCCAAATAATGTAGAATCCCGCCAAATTTCTTACAACGATTTTAAAGTGAAAAATCACCAAATAATATAGCATTTCGCCAAATTTCTTTGGCTATTTTTTGTTTGAGCCAGACTAACAAAAAAAGTACCACCGAAATAAAAAAAAAGTATTTTATGAGGCAGGGAAAAAAGAATTGAAAAAAAATTCCTTAATTGATACATTTCATGAATATGTATTAAATAATTTAACATTCAATTGAAATATTTTATCCTTTTTGCCATATTATGAAATAAACAGGTATTAGATTTAGAATTTATCTTATATTACTGTCTTCTACAGCTATTTAGTAATTTCTACTCCAGAAATAATTAGATAGTGGTTGTCTTAGCCTTGAATATCTGATCATCCTAATTTTGATTAAGTGAATGGTCGTGATGAAAATAATATATGTACGCTTTAAGATATAGGCGATAATATCCATGAAAGAGGTCAATAAAAGAAAATGTCACTGGAAAAATATAAGAAGATGAGGAAAAGGGAATTTTAAAACAGATAAGGAATTTTCAAGGAACTACTTAATGAATGAAACTTTCGAATAATGTCACCTTGAAAAAACGAACAGCTTAAAACCTTTTTATTGGAACTGCTCTTAAAGCACATTCTATTTAAAAAGGACATAAATATATGCAAAAGGTATTCCATTAGTCATGAGAAGATCAGATAAGAAAAGCTTTTTAAAAATGGAACGACTATGTACCTATTGAATGTTTACTTCTTTTATCATTAAAGAACTTTTATTTCAAGAGAATACAATGAAAGATGTATTTTTATCAAGAGAAACAAAGGGAATTTATTGTAATCAGTTTAAGGGAAATGTATGAGAATTCTAAGTGCATTAAAGCGAGTAGATTCTTAAGTTATTCTTTGTTTCAAATTTGCTTTATGCGTTAGTTCATGTGAACTGATTTCGCTTTTGGTTATTTATAACAAGGCTATGGCTTTAAATGAGAATTTGAGTTATTTTGTCTGTAAAATGGATTTTTCAATCTACATCTAAGTGTAGAGTATATTCCATTTTATCAAAGGAAAAAAAATGAGATTACAATTTATGGGTATTTCAAAATATTCGAAATTTCATTTCGTCTTCCAAAATGCTAAAAAGGATTATTAATTTATAATGCTTTTATGAACGATACATTGGAGCTTTAAAAATATTTTTGCATATATTATTTGATATCATTTAAGTATCTATTTGAGAACAACCTCTATTAATTCATATAATATTTCTAAAAGATTCAGAAATAGAAATAATTTAATGTAAAAATAACATGTTCATCAAATATTATTGATTTATCCTATATCATTTAATTTTATATTTCACTTTAATAAAGATTAAATGTTTTAGTGTATTACTATTTAAAAAGTTTAGCTTTTGAAATAATACTTTTGTTTTAAAAAAGAAATTATGCAATATTTATATGGATAGTGCGTTTTCAATTTTCCAAAGTATTTTGTAAATTTCAGGAGCAATAAGCAGATAAGTGATATATTATAATAAACAGAGGATTCCAGTCAATGATTTTTTTCTGATCGTTTTAGTTTTATTATTGATTTATTTTCTGAACCCTGATTTAGAGCATTCAAATAGTTTATGTTATTTCTTTAAACTATTACATTATTTTAACTATAAATAGTTAATTAATTATAATAAACTATTGTTTATTATAATACTTTTACAATAAGAAGATATTTTCAACTCTGAAATCGGTGACAATTTCTGAGTTTTTTTTTATCCTTCACAACTTATTTTAGATGCAAATAGCCATACATTTGTCTTTTTAAACTTATAAAGATGGCGAATTCTTGAATCGTGAATTATGACTTGAAACATTAAAAGTAGTATAAAAATAGCAGTAACTTTTCATATTCAGTACCTTCTTCATATACATTTTTGAATCAATTATTAATAAGTTAATACATAATAAATTCAACAATCTTCTACTTCATTATCTTCTTGGATTTTTTTAACGCTGGAAATTTTCACAATTTTTTGGCTCCTGAAAAATTATTTAAAAGTTTCAAAAGAATGATAAAATTTATTGAATAATCACAATTAGATTTACATTAAACTTTATCAGCTATTAAAAAAATTGCACAGCTTTAGTCTACCTGTATTCTAAGTAAATAAGAATAATATAAATAAAAAAAAATTTTAATACTTTATTTTTAGTGAAATCCATCCCTAACTGACAAATGAATGTATATTTTCAAAAAATAAATGAATCGTATCTTAAAGATAGACTATGTCTTATCTTTTCTTAAAAAATTAGCAAATTATATTAATTTTTGAATATTAAATCGTGCCTACTAATGTTGTCAATATTAGATGCTAGAAAGAAAGTGTATTTTTATAACTAGCATTTTCTAATTAAATGATAAATCTGTTGTTCGTGCTATAGCATGTTTTAATATCGTATGATATTTTTTTAATTTGCAATGAGCTGGTTGTAAAAAAAATCCAATTGAAGAATGAGGGTTTCAGAAATCCTGAGGTTTTTAGAAGGATTTATTAAATATTAATAGAGATAGTTCCTAATATCTATGCATTCGACATCATTGGTTTTGAAAGTGTGATGTGTGTTTTATCTCCGTTAATTATCAAATGACCTTGAGCCTCAGCATGACTCAGCATTCTCAACTCTCAGAGAGCACGGAGTTAAACCTCCAGTGTAGCTCTCAACGATAAGGGTGCGATGTTGTTAGCTGCGGAACAAAATTTTATCATCAAAAAATATTTTTGATAATAAAAGGAGATTTATTGCTTCCCTACTTACTACATGGAGTCAGATTATGTTAAATAACATTATGGATTAATCAAACCTCTTCAGTAGCCATGTTCTGGCTCATTTATTCGACATTAATTAAAAAATATATGTAAAACATCCTTTCTTGACATGAAATTATTGCTCTGGAAAGCATCATAATAAATATGTTTTGCCTGTAAACTTATGAAATTAAGTTTAAAAGGCTTATAAGACGAATTTATACTTTATTAAATTAATTCTCTTAAGATGGTTGCTTAAAATGCCAATATTTTTAAAAGTAATTTTATGTTTACTAATCATTCAATATTAATTTATCTAAATCAAACTTTAGGTAAATTAATATTATAATTTAATTTACCTAAAAGTATAATAAACGAATTTCTGAATTAATAATATTTAGTTTTATATAGGATTCCTATTTTAATGTTATAAAGAAATATCTTGAAAATTTAATCATTGTTGCAGAAATAATTTGTTGTTGCAAAAAGGCGCACTGTCAAAAAATAGGGCAATATATATATTGCTACTTTATATCAATATTTCATTTCTCTCCTGCGTCTTCTTATTGATTCAAAATTCCATCATACTTTTATTATTTGAGGAACTACTTCGAATTCATCTTTATATTAATTTGTGATTATTTTATTTTTAAATTAGTTTTCTATAAGAAATAAAATGCGAATTTCAAAGAGTCATTTTCTCATGCCTGGGGTATTTATTATTATCAAGTTTAAACGAAATGTACTTGAAAGAAATATGTAAAATAATGAAAGGACTATCATAAAAATGATGTATGGCATTCAGAAAAATAGTATTGGAGTTAATTTTCAAAAGATTGTTTACTGCATTTTTCTCTATCACAGTAACAGAGAATAAGATATGGTTAGCTCGTTACATGTAAGAATGTTTGACTTGCATCTAATAGAAACCTGACACAAATATATTTTGAAGAAGATTAATGTTATTGTACCAGAAAATTTTTAGAACTTTCTAATATATCTCAGACCGAATAAAATTTTATTCAGATTTTGGTATTTTGCTGCAATAACCTTTGGAAATATTATCACTAAATATTAAAATTTTTCATAGTTTTAAAATGTTAACATTTTTGTTGTGATTAACTTGAAGTTATCGTTTTCAGTTTTTAATATATTTAATTTAATTTTCGTTAAATATTTCACTAATGCAGTGAAATTCAAAACTTTTAATTGTAATTTTAAATTTATAATCCTGACAATTTTGCCTAAAGTTGACAAATAAGGTAAACAGTTCGATTAGGAATAAGAAAGTGAAAACAGAAAGAGTCCGTAGATTTTCAAATATATTATTCTGATAGTTATATTTTTTATTAATATTATGATGTATAGGGACTCACCTCCATTAAGAATGTTCATACGAAAATCAAGAAATTAAAGTTACAAAATACGGTCTGATTGAAGATAGAATTGGATTTTCTAGCTTTTGCGCCATTTAATAGAAATTAATTGCGACTAATGCACTGGCAATTAAGTAAGTTGCAGAGAGAAATAAAAAGATTAAATAAAATCTTACAAATTATTTCGATGTATCATACCAGAACTTAATTTCTTGAACGGCGAAGCATCACGTGCTCGTGCGAGTTAAATTATATTTTTATTCATTTTGATTGTTTCATTAAACTAGTCACTTTAGTTTTGCAAACGATCCCCCCCCAAAAAAAAATTGTCTCACATTTATTGATTAAAAAAATATCACATTTCCTATTTATTTCATTTCATATATTCACGCGCTCAAAATAACATTTTTCTAGGTTTTATTTGTTGTAGTAATTAACTCATCTTTTTTAATCAGAACCTTTGTAACACAATGGCAATACGTTATCAAAAGCTGATTTTTTGAGATGTCCGTGCGGATAAAAACATTTTTATTTTTCGCCTGCGGACTTTTGTTGACGCCAAAACAACATCATGTTAAGCGTCATCATCAAAATTCATCCTAAAAACAACATCATGCTCTGACATGATAATAACGAAATGATATGACATTTTATGAATAACAATAAACGAAATTAACCATTCTCAATTTTTTATAAAAAAAATAATTGACATTTTATGTTTGTTTGAATGATGTCTACCTTTGCTATCCTTTTTTCCCTTACTTCTTTCAAACAGAACCACAGTATCAACTTTTCTTTCGCTTCGAACCACAAGGCTGCATTTTCACCTAACGTTACGTGAGCAGAGACATTATCGAATCAAATTGGGGGAATTCTGCCTCTTTCCTTCCCATCGTTCCATTCCACCCTTCAATCCAGAATGCCGATAGCATCCTTTTAGCGAATGATATTAACGATCTTTAGAGTTCGACAGTTTCAGCCACCTACGCGGAAGTCGTGTTTCTTCTCTTTTATTGGAAATCTCATTTCTTTTACAATCACAGTGTTTGGATTGTACCATTTTTTCCCCATCGTTATATGGTTTCTCTCTTGCGGTGGAGCAAGTACTTATCTTTAAACGTAAGCCGAAGTAATACGTATTACTTTCTTGGCAGAAGTATCCGAATCGGATAGGAATTATAGATTACCTAATGCTTGCTTTTTTGGGATAGTCATCAGTAAGAGAACAGATAGTAATGACACATAGACTATTTGTTCTCTTTTACGACTGTTTGCGTTTGATGAGAGAGTTGAAATAAATGAAATCGTGCTTTTCATTTGAGAAACGCAAAAATCATTTATCGATTTTCAAAGAAGTATTGTGTTGACTAAAATTGAATTTGAGGATTTTGAAATTATATACATTATTGCTGGCCACATATTTATGATAGCCAAAAATCATAATGGTAGTCACGATATGTTAAAAATTCTATCTTTAACCACTTGGGTTGTAAAGACGTGCCACGTAAGTAGAGATGCTTTGTTCCAAAATCGCAAACGACGTGTATATCACGTCAATAGGTAATTTTGCCAGAAACAAAAACATTGTATCCTTCATGTCGACTAACAGTTGCATTGTTCATTATCCATTATTCATTATTATATATTGTAACGTCTTACCGCATGCTCTATCGTGAAGCATGGCACGACTATCAAAAGTTAAATTGTAATGCAAGAGATTAAGATGTGAATTTATATATTTGTAGCATAAATACAATAACTTAGTAGAGATTTAAAATGCCAATTTACAACATTGCACAAATAATTTTGCTTTTCCAGAATTTTTGACGACCATTTCCAGTAGTTCTAAAAATCTGTTGCTGGCAGCATATTTAGTGTCTCAGTATTTTAAAATCATACATTTAAGATAAGAATTTAATTGTTTTTAGTATAAATACAATAATTGGACAATGATATGAAATTCTAAATTATAATACTACACGTGGAAAATTGATTTTACAGCATTTTTTAATGAGTCCAAGTTGTAAATATAAAAATTTGAAAATGTTAACAAAATGTTTCATATTAATAAAATGCCTCAAAACGGTATAAATGTAAATGATATTAAAAATTAAGTATATACAAAGAAAACGAGTGCAATACTGTGTTAAAAGCAATTTAAATTCAATATTTTAATTAAGAATTACTAATCTATTTGAGGAAAACGGATAAAATTAGCAACAAGAAACAATAAGAGTTTATTTAAAATTATAGCAGCATCCACAATATTCAAGAATATATTTTTGTGAAGAATGTATACCTCGATATAGTTACAAATTTTAGTAACAGGAATTTATATTAAGATAAGAGGAAAATTGAAGCAAATAGATAATAAAACCTATTATAATTACAGGGTCAACTCCTACTATTATCCTACTAAACACAATATTTATTTTTGTTGGATTAATCCCTATGTCTTTTAGTTTAATAATAATCAAAAATTCTCCATTGTGCGTTTGGTTAGAATATTGTTTAAAATATATCTATGCTGTTTGGACCATCCTATTTTAGAACGTTGAATTAAAAGAAATGAATGTACAGAGTAAGAGATTACTGCATTTTAATTTTTGAATTATTTTCATCCCTATATTCCATCTTATTAAAATTAAAGAAAGTATTCTTTAATTGATGTGTCAAAATTAGAGAAATGTGAACACTCAAAAAATAAACTGTATATTAGTAAACATATGATGGAAAAAATATCTTCCTAAAAAGTGGTGTTTTCAAACATTTCCCTAAAAAGTGGTATCATTAATCATTTTGGATTAAATCGTCTTACTGTTATTATATTTACTATATTCCATCACTATTATCTACCAATTTTGTGGTGTTCCCTATTTTAATTAGATAAGCAGATTTCAATATCCAAAATTTCCGATATGAGAAAACTGTAGTGGCTTTATAATATTGGATTGTCATATCGATGGAAATATCAAAAGATTTATCTTTACTAGTTTTTAATATTCGTGGATTTTTTTAGCTTAATTACAAAAATTATCAAATTTTATCATAAAAAATGGGAAATTTAATAAATAAACTTAATTACTAGGTATAAATATCGTTAATTATATTAATTCATTTGAAATTAACTTTTGTATATTACATTTTTAATTTTTTTCATTTGCAACTAGGTTGGTTTTGAATTTATTGGAAAAATAACAGTTTAAATTGCCCAGTACAACCAATTTCTGCCTTAAAATCCTACATAAACTAAATTTTTTATCACTTTATAAATATGCTCACCTGAATTCATGTTAAATTCTTAGATTTATATTCATCGTTATCGTGAAAAGTTTCGTTGTAGTCAAATCGTAATACAGTATAAATTCTCCTCAATATTTTTATCTAAATGACATGATGGGAAACCTAGTCCAGTCTAATGCGATATATTTTGCCTCCTGAGTGTTTCATCTATTTTATTCAACCACCATTCTCAAACGCCATGGCTCAACCTTAATTACCATCAAATTTTCATTACTAGAAAAATTTCCTTCTTGCTCTCAACAGAAATTAAAATATCATCTTTGACCACAAAGCTTCATGCAATATTTTCATTAATCATAATATTAGAAAAGATTTCATTGAATCGAATATCATAAGTTTCATCTCTTGAAAACTTCTACCATTTTAACAACCCATTTATCTAAAAAGCCATAAATCATATAAATTGGTTGACTTATGTACTTTGCGTTACTATAAAAGACGCACAATCACCAGGTTTTCCTATTTCTAATATTTTTTTAATCAATGTTTATCTTACAATTTTCTTTAATTGAATTTGTAAAATCGGAATTGAGTAATCAATGTAACTGTCCAATATAATTTAAGCCATTGAACATTTCCTTGTTATATGTTTATAATGGCAACAAAAATTAAAATAGTTGTTTTTGTTGTGTTGTGACTAATGGCACTTGCCTTAGACAAGGCCCCGCTGATGCTATCAGCAGATTTTAATCCAGAGAAATGCGTCTCTTTTTTTAAAAGAAGCGGCATCTAGGGCCAAGACTACGACTTTAGCTACACACACGTCACAGCCCTTTTTAGGGATAATTAAAATAGTAAAACTAATTTTTCACTCTTCTCCGAAATTTATAATTAAATGTTTATTTATTTTCAAATTTCTAGATATGTTAGTACTTTTTTTAATGTATGTGCATTCATTTTTTAACGAGTCTTGTTAGTTCCCCTTAACTTTCAATTTTAATTTTAATTTTAATTTTTTTAATGTAAAAGATTTTAAAATGATTTTCATAGAAATTCTTTATTTGCAAAAGATAACACTTACTTTTATTTGCTTATAATTAATATACCTTTTTTCATTTTCATAAAGATGGAATCTCGATGTAGATTTCTGTTTTATTATGGTATAGTCTTGTTTGATTTATTTCTATTTAATTGACGAAAATATATCATATTAATATTTTTTTTAAAAAAACTTACTTAAAATAAATTTATAGTTTTAAATAATTTTCGGTTTCAAAAAACATGTATCTCACAAATAGTGATACGAAGAAAAATTAATTTCGAAGCTCCTTAAACCATATAACGATAAATTATTTTAAAAAATACCGTAAAGTAGAAATTAAATAACCCAATAGATGTTAATATCTTTTATAAATATAATATAAACGTATACTTGAAAATAGTTTTCATTCAAAAGTATTTTTTGTTGTTGTTACTGATGACACTTGCTATGGGAAAGCGTGCAGACGGCCGTCAGCGATTTTAAGCCGAAAGAGCGTCTCTTGTTTTTTAAGTAGCGCGAACTAAGGCCAGAGTACGACTTAGCTTCACATTCATCACATTGTACACACATTATACAAATAAAAGCAACCATGCCCTAACCTTGACTCGAGCCCTTAACGCCCATATAACAAGGAAGACGCGCTAACTCTGTGCCAGGACACCGGAAAACAATTTTTAAATTATTATACATGTGAGGGGCTATAAATTTTATTTCAGAATTTTCAACATATATATTTTATGTTGTTGTGTTGCGACTAATGGCATTTGCCGTGGACAGGCCTCCGCTGATTCCATCAGTAGACTTTAAACCTAAGAAAAGCGTCTATTTCTTTTACAAGTAGCGCCATCTAGGGCCAGGAATATGAATTAGCTACACACACGTCACAGTCATTTTTAGGGGGCGGACTACATTCATGCATCTCAGATCGTAATTTAGACCTGGAACAGAAAACGATCACCTCTGACCCAGTACCTCCAGTGATATTACTCTCGATAAGGAGGACTTTGCGACAACGGACAGATTTAATGAGCGCCAGTCGCCACGCATTCGAGGAATCTTTTGGCCGGTAAGTTTCGATCTCGTAACATAAGGATTGCGAATTAAAGGCTCTACCAACCAGGCCATCCCGGCCCTACACATATTTTATACTATAAATATAAAAAACATTCTAATAAAACAGATGATTGCAACTTGGCATTTCCTTTTAAAAACACTTACATACTTTATCTTTCTTACAACAATATCTGGTTTTAACATCATTATCAATATTATAAACAAAATCGATACATCCTACGCTACAAGTCAATTTCGATACTTTATTTTTTTATCGAACATTGCATTGCAGAAGTCAACGTCGATTCGGATATCAAGAACTTCATTTTTAGTTCCAGCCAACCCTCAATTGAAAATGCCGATACGGTCCTTTTAGAGATTGATATAAACGATCTCACAAGTACAACAGAACCAGTAACACACTTGGAAGTCGTGATTTTCCTTTTATCGGAAATCTCATTTCTTTCGCAAACAAAATGTTTGGATTTTTCTTTTCCTTGATATCTTTTTTTGCGTAGTGGTAAAACAATTAACTATGTTAGCTGAAACAAACTGAAGCTATCACGATTTCCATTTAGCAATAGAATCCAAATCAGCCAAAAGCTACACATTTGTAAATTCTAATTTTTTTAATGGTAAATATTATTTGCAAAGTTGTTAGAAAATAGCATAAAAACTATTTGCTTTTTATGAAACTTTATAAAAATTAAGCAATTTAATTTTAGTTTTAAATTCTTTTATTTACTGTTTATATCTATACATAGTATCACATGTATAGGTCCCCTAAAGCGTCTGTATTTTTGAGTTACAAAAAACTGGATAAACAGTCAAAGATATGGTAGATATTTATGCCATTTTGTAGAGCATTTATTTGGAAAGGTGTTAGTGATTTAAAGTCATTTTAAAATAAGAAAGGAGTTTTACAATTGCAATTTCAGCTTTGTATTTCTCCGCGCATGCCTGAAGTCCTCAAACTGCACATGCGCAAATAACAAGAGCAGTGGTATGCATATGGGAATATGTATACCATTAATTTACTTTTATGGGAATATGCATACCACTACTTTTTAAATATGCATATGCATTAAAAATGTTCCCCATAAACATTTTTTGTTTACGTCTGATTTTAAACAGCGATTCAAGTCTCATTATGCCCCCCCTCCAAAAAAAAGGACATTTAGCCTAGACCGGAAGAGGAAAGAAACGTTCGGTCAGCGAATATCAGAGAGATAACGTCCACGTTTAGGGATAGGGAGTCTTTTAATTAGCAAAATAACCACTTTCTTTTCAACACTGCAACTGAATTTGGCGACAGAATGAATTTCCTGACGAGTGATATGATCGCATTGTGTTTTGTCTATGGACATATTTTTAGCTTTGTAACAGTCAATATTTTTGAATCTGTGCTATAATATGTTTTGTAGCTATTTTTAATAATTTCTAAATATATATTTACGTTTGTTTTATGTTGCGTAACATGCCCATTGCATAGAAGGTGGAAGTTAGACTGAAGGTTAAAGCTAATTTTTCTTCTTGGATGCCTTGCCAGCCGCGGTCGATACCATGCGGGTACTGCTAATATATATATATATATATATATATATATATATATATATATATATATATATATATATATATATATATATATATATATAATGCCAATCAACAAACATATGAAGTTATTAGATAATGTTCAAATAAGATTACCATAAATTGCCGCTATAAAATTAAGACTAATGACATTAACAATACATTCCTCTAAACACTCTGGGAAGTATCTGTAAAACTTCTTATACTAGGATCACTGTTTTCACCAACTGATGGTCCTCAAAATTCAGGAGTAGAGGACAAATAAATGAATGATTACTAAAATGAAATGAATACCAAAAGTTATGAACAAACATATCTATTTTGCGACATAAACGCATAGCGAGATATTTCTCATATTGGTATACCATTTGTCCTACCCCCTTTTTGAAGAATGTTGTGACTTTTATTACAAGCTAAACTCTAAGGTTCTTTAAAGGATTTTCATTAGTCTCGAAATTTTGATCTACTAGGTGGGTGTACGATCGCTTTCTGAAGTCATAATTTAAGGAAAAGATAGAAATCACGTGGCTTCAGACCGCATTCTTATTTAAATGTTCATCGATACAAGTTTTTCACAAAAGATATTCTTGTCCAACGATCACGTGACTCCAAACCGCACTGAGGATCACATGGATCAAAAGATATGACTGATGCCAGACAATTAGGAGCATCCAACATTTAACTTTGGAAGGCTACATTTTTATTATTCTTACTTCATATTCTTTGATTAAAAGAAAACACAAATTACTTCCAAATCAATAAGGAGTTTTAAAGGAAAATTAATGCACATCTAAAATAACTGGTGGAAACATTCTTCAAGCCACAGATGCTTGGTCCACTTGTATGCCAATGCTTTATATTTCTTAGCAATTATATCGAAGAGTAAAAACCTGTATGTAGTAATTTCTGATAATAAATACATTCCCCGTATTTTTATAGCTTATTGGGGGGAAAATAACCCTATTTTATAACAAATAAAGCAGTAGGTAATAATTACCAATTTTATTCGAAAGTCATACTCTTAAATTTTGTAATCCTATGAGTGATGATTTTCATTTAAAAAACTTAAGCATTCTTTTATTTTATATGAATTATATCAGTCTTTTTTAAAAACGAACTACAGATCGTCGATCTAATATTTTTATCAAACATAATGCGAATTAGAAAATTAGCTAATCGAATGCAAGTAATTCCGTCTTCTCTATTGTTTCTGAACCTTTTAATCCTGAATGCCAATCCTACCTTTTAACTGAAGATAATAAAAGATCTTCGGGACCTATAGAATTTGTACCGTATGCCTTTATCGAAATTTTTCTTTTGGTTGAAATCTTTCTATACGAACCATAAGCCGCGAACTAATACTTTCATCAAACATCCCGTAAGTAGAGACATTATCGAATCAATGCATAGAATCCACCTTTTAGCTCTCTATTGTTTCATTTTACTCTTCAATCCAAATACCGTCATTTTATAGCATTTGAATCTTATTATTTTTCTTCATTTGCAAAGACACTCAGCTGTTTTAATTGTTTATAGAAGTAATCTGTAATACATAAAAATTCTTAACAGGAAGATCAGAATTCTAAGAACAAAAATTATAAGTATAATTACATTGGTCTTTTTCTCAAGAATGTAAATGGTAGATTATATTGATATGTAGATAATTATTTTGAGTGCAGTTTTTTTTGCAAAATATATATTTTAACCGAGAAATATTTGTTTTTTTAAATAAGAATTTAACTTTTTGTAAATTTTTGCATGTAATTATTTTTTCAGTTTTCTATATTTTCAAAACTATAGAATCATTTGTGAGAAATATAGATATTCCTTTCTATTAACTGAAATTTAATAGTTTTGTACTTATCCATATTTTCTTTTTCATTTCAGTTAATTAGTTCACACTCTCCCTATATATATTTATATATCTTGGTCAAATTTTCAATCCTTAATAAAATACGTTTTTATTCATCCTTTTCAAGTCCAAATACATATTTTTAAACTTGTACGGGATGGCACTTGATATTAATACAGTTTTTAAAAAATATTAGTTCATTAATTGAATTAAATTAACTTTTATTATTTTAAATGTAAAATTATCAATTTGTAATGAAAGTTGAAATCAACTAGTGGTACCTTAATCGGTAAAATGCAAGGATTTCAGCATTTTTCAAATGCAGGTGAAGAATGTAGTTCAATTCTTTCAAAAATCAATAATATTATTGAATAACTATTTATATTAATTGTAATTGTTTAATAAAAAATAATTAAAATGAAATTCTCTTTGCTGTCCTTAGTGGGAATCGGCATTCATTAATTTCACATTAATGTGATTTATATAACTTATTTAAATAAAATCAATTTATAAGTATTGTAATAAAAATATATCCCCACGATGAAATGAAATATTTAATTACTGTAAAATTTAGAAATGTGAATAAATAATAAACAAAGATGAATAAATTCCGATTATTTTAATTTTTTCACAAGAATTCAATTATCTATATCTAAGGAGACAATGTATATTCACTTGTATTAGATTTAGAATCTTCTCTTTCGATTTCGCGCTAACCCTTACAACGACCAAATTCAAAAATTTTGAAATTACAGAAAATAAATGGACTTTTATTCATTATAAAAGATTTTGGATTCAAAATGAAATTCTCAATCCTGAAAATACTTTCGTGCAACTCGGAACTAGGATGTTAAAGAGAATAAGATTAAAAATCCGTTACCACTTGTGAAATCATTAGATATTTGCTTCACGTTAAAATATATGTCCACTAATGTAGTGTTGGGATTATAGCGCATTGCGCTAGGCCCGAACTCCCAATCTTATGGTTAGTAGCCGAGTAATATATCCGTTGGGCCAAAAGTGCACTTTAGTCCAAGGGATGTTATCTGGCTTATATAGTATTCACCACAATAATTCAATACTTAACCATTAGCCATATTTAAACACTAATTAGTATATAGTATGAAAGATTTCGACATGGCAGTTTATATTGACAATTTTAACGTTCTTCATGTACATGTACAGACATGTACGTTTTTATAGGAATGTAATATAACCATGATGTTTATTCATTTTATTCATAGGTTGTAAAATATTCATTCCGAAAAACTGAATATAACTAATGATGGCATTTATATTGTTTCATATAGTACTTTTCTATGGATATATATGACGCAAATTCAGTAGAAATTCTTCCATGCTACATGAGAGTATTTTTTCTCCAGGTTATTTGCAGATACACTTGATATCTTGATTCAGAAGAATTAATTTTAGGCTTCTTTCAACTAACCAGAGCAGCTATAAAATAATTTTTAAAAATACAAACCTTTTACTCAAACAGTTAGTTTCGTTTCAGTTTATTTCAAAATCTTTCGTCTTTTTTTAAAATAAATAAATACAGAGTGTCTACTAAATTCTTCACCTAATAAATATTTATCACCAATCATAAAGAAAGCTGAGATGGCGAAAAGAGAAATGCTGAATTTTATTTAAAATTTTAAACACATTTATATTAATGCTCATCAACATAAACACTGTTAATTCATATGAAAATATTAAGTCTGTAAGCTAAATTTTTCGAAATATTACTAAGAATTAGATGTATCATAATCAATAGTTCTGTGATGATTCATTTCTATAGAAATGATGTAATGATTTTTCAAAATATAGAAATGATGCAATTATTTATTCAAAAACCCAGCAATTATGCAATGTCTTTTTCAAAAACACAGAAAGGTTGCAATGATTTATTAAGAAATTAAACAAATAAACAAGCAGAGATAACCTTATATGGAATTTTTACAAATATAAAAAAAACTTTTATTTCCTTTATTCTATCTTGTTTCAATAGAAACTTTATAATCTTACATCCTTTATTATAAATAATTTTATGTTTAAAAAATTTCTAATTACTTTACATCTAAAGTAATTAGGTAACTAAATCTAAAATGACATTCATTTTTAAAAGAATGTATACTATCTTACATATGTGAATTATCCGAACGTTTCCATTACATTGAAGATTAATAAAAGTTACATTATCTATCATTCATAACAATATCGAATTCCTACGTTATTTTTAATTTTATAAAAATGTCATTCCATATGAATTTCTCTAAATTTATAAAGTTGTCTATCGAAATGTATGACAAAGGTTCTCTTTGTTTCCATTCAACAAATTATTTATTTACATTTTGAAAAAAATTGAAATTTCCGGAAAATATTTATTTTTAATTGTATTCTTATAGTTAGTGGATAAACATTTTGAATATGGAAATCGTGAATTTTTTTTTTGTTTTAATATACAAATATAATGCAAAGGGGGAAGTGTAACTGTGATATATCACTTTTATTTGAAATATAATAATTTGCTTATTTTGCAATTCATTTGAAACAATGCTGTAATGCATTTTAATCTGAATAGATGAAACAATGGAAACATTCTAAAGAGATATCAACACTTTTTATGAAAGATATCTGTGCCTATAGAATTTACAGTAAATCATTTTTAATTCCATGCATATGATAAGTCAGACATTTTCTTTTAATCATTGATAATGGACCTGATAAATTTGAGAAATATATGAATTCACTTAAACAATGATTTGCAAGAATATTAAAAATGAATTTTAATCTATTTTTTTTTACCTTTTTGTTAACTTCAGATAAGAAATTAATTAAAAATATTAGCTACTTTTATAATACAACAGTGTTGGAAAAACGAATTGAATAAATACAATATGTTATATTACCCATTAATTTTTACTTAATTATTTTACAAATCATTCATTGTATTTTAAATAATACATGTTGATAAAATATTCTTGAAATAAAAAAAATCGCTATATAAAATATAGTGATTTTAAAAATCATGAAATGAAAGTTAATACTGAAATAAATGTTATTGATGAAATTATATTCACATTTTTAAATTGGTAAGACGTTTTAAACTAGTTTTATTGTATAATTGATAAATTTTGAATACTTAAAAAACTTAGAGCTATTCATATATTTAATAAAATTGACGGTACTTTCCCATTAGAAGGGCGAGTGAAAAATTGACAAATAATGTAGAATTCCGCTAAATTTCTTACAGAGATTTATAACGAAAAATCGCCAAATAATTTAGAATTTCGTCAAGTTTCTTTGGTGATTTTTTGCTAGCGCCGGCTTGCGGTAACGTACCAAAAATAATATATAAATGAAGAGACACAATATCTTAGTTTTACATCGCTCTATCCATAATTTTATATTGATCTATTAAGACTTTTGTGCTAAAGAAAGTATATTTGAAGGAAATTGTTCGGCACAGTTTGAAAAAAAATGTAACTACAACTCTCTTTGCGATTCACACCAATTAAATGTCATAATAGTACCGATAAATGGAACACTGATAAGTTTCATCACACACACACACACACACACACACACACACACACACACACACACACACACACACACACACACACACACACACAAACGTGTAATAATTTAACTTATGAGCGAAACTTCTCACTCAATACTTGAATTAATTTTTTTGCCAGTTATTTGTTGATTATTATAGCACATATCACAACCCTAATTTAAAACTATTAAATATTATAATTCAGTTGCTATAACTTTAAGAAGCGTCACTTCTGATCCGTCATTCATTTACTTTTTGTTCTCCACGATCATTCCTTGAACTCGCTGTGTATTCAACTCAAAAAAGAATATGCAAACCGATAGATGGCGCTGATCGTCACGTTTTACAAAGTGGCACAAAATAAGGATCCTATCAGGATATAAAATTTACATCAGTAAAATTTAAGGCATCAGTTTCAATCAGATTATAAGAAATTGATTATTATCAGTATATTGTGACACAAAGAAACATTTTTAAAGGAGACATAGTAGACATATATTTTTTATTAAATTTACATCATTCATGTATTCAATAATTTTGAGTAGTCTTCTAAAATTCACATATCACTTGTACAAATAAGCAGCTAGAATGGATTGTAAAGGGTATAGTTTTCAGTTAAAGACAAAAATTTTTTTTTTCTCCTTTGAGAGTCTGTCAAGATCTGTGCTTGAATATTTCGATAATCTGATGAAAGTTTCTATATGAAATTCAAATTTATTCGCATTAATTCATAAACTTTTTAATTGGGATTTTTTATGTTGTTCTAAAGAATTAATATGCTCAAAATATGAATGTTCTAAAGAAAGGCAATTAATGTTCAGCATGCAATGCTATACTTTAAATATTAACTCATTCGCTGTCAAGCCTAAATTGTATGAGGTTATTCCCATTGTCATTTCTGTTTTGTACGTTATTGTTTATCTAAGTTTTATTATTTCAAAATAAATACGCATATTTTGTCATAAATAATGATTTACATGTACAAAAATAAAACACGAGTATACTCGTGGTTGGCAATGGGAATAACCTCATTCAATTTAGGCTTGGCAGCGAATGGGTTGAATAAAGTAGAATGTTTGTAAAAACCATTTATTTGTAGCTTTTTTTTTCAAGTTTTTACACTTGTATATTTATGCTTGTGGCCATAAAAAGTTTGCAAGTTTGACAAGTTGTACGTTATAATACATTGAAAGTATCACGAGTATATTCGTTCTTGCAATGGGTAACACCCTGCTAACCATGAGTATATACGTGGTTGGCAGCGAATGGGTTAATTGCCATTTATATTCAATGTGTACTTATATTCAATATATTATGAACATTTATAATAGAAATGTTATACAAATTGCATATTATTTACTAATGTGGATGTAATTAAAAGTTCTATAATTTTTCTTTAATTGAACGATATATCGTTATTTACAATAAAAATTTCGAGAATTTAAATGATTTTTTTATATTTAAATTTTTAATTCTTATATGCTCAAATCTGATTGTATTCTAAAAAATGCATCATTTTGATTTCCTTATTTCTGTATGTTGAGTTAGATGGGGTAAATTATGTTTCATTTAAATTATCACACATATCATTGTATTCTCAAGGCAATAAAATTAACCTTTATACCACAGGAATAATTTTTAAACGCTGAGAATTAATATATTGAAAGATGTTATTATGCCTTTCAAAAATTAAAGAAAAAGAATGCATCGTATTCGCCTGCTGTTTATTAGTTAATTACTTATATTGGCGATACTGTTTGCAACGAAATTATGATTGTTTACGAGATGAGACGAAAGATAATGTGGTATACACAGCTTGAAACGTTGTTGCCCACGATTAGTGATGGTAAGTTCTGGGTTGGTAGATTCACTGGAGTGGATAAGTCTGGGGATTGAGTGGAAATTTAGTTCGATGTTCTAGTCTTATGTAGTATTGTATCTTTCACAGGAAGCATATCCAATACGGATTTATCTTCCAGAGAAGGGATGAGGCTTCTAAGTTTGGATTTTTTTCCCTCCAGAGAAGACATTTGACTTGGTGTTGGGAGGTGTACAGGCGTTGGGGTATTGTCTTTATGTTTTTGACCAATGAAAGATTACGGTATGGCTCATGAGGATCTCTGATTCTGCTATTGCATTAGATGTAGGAATTTAATAAATGACTTTTAATTCAATTGTTATTTAAAATTAATAGATTTGAGAGTATTAACAATACATAAGATTTGGTTATATTAGAGACGGATTAATCTGGGTCTTTTGCTATTTGGGTTTGGTTTATTTATGTCTATTTGTTTTATTGCTTCGTTGTCAATTTTGATTATAACATGCAAACATTTTTCTGCAATGCTTTTAATGAAATTTTTTATTGATGATATATTAAGGATTAGTCTAATATCGTCGTTTCTCTTGAATCATCTCGATTTTGTTATTTATCTAAGAATCATATTTTGGCACCTGAGTATGTTATTTGTGTGGATTTGGCTGCATATGCCGACAAAGGACAAAAATGCATCAGGACAGGTTTTAGAATGACTGTATAAACAAGGAACTTATTTCCCCTGGTTATTTCTGAATTCCAAGCAATTAGGGGCTATAATTTACTTCCGTTATCTTGACATATTTGTTTAACATAGGTAAGATGGAAGTTTCAGGCTAATTATTTGTCTAACATTACACCGAGATTTTTAGCTTTCTGACACCATGGGGTTTTGACTCTAATTTTAATTAGGATTTGAGAAGTTTTTCTTTTCATTGTGGGATTGTTTTAGGATAAACTGGTAATTCTGATTGAGAGTATAAAATAACTAAGCTTTTGTTGAGCTGAATATAAAAATATGATTAGATACGTAAAACTACTTCAATATATATTTTAAAGTAAAATTCATTTTAAAAAGTTTTAAAAATTTATTTTTTAAAATTTTATTTATATAACACTTTACCACTCTTGCTTTATCCTCAATTTACAAACCAATTATTTCAATATTACATATATAATCTGCACTGTTGAAAATTCAAAAATTTGTTTCACGTTAGTTTAAATTTTAAATAGTCTTAGTTAAATTGTTAGTCAGCCTTTGATAAATCATATTTATCTGACTTTATAGTAGATATATGGAATTATAATTTAATTTCGGGTGTGTTTAATGTAGAACTTATTTTTTAAATTTATATGCAGATGATAAAATAGAAAATAATCAAGGAAAGTTCACTTCTACTTATCTGATCATATGCTGCAATAAGTATGGGAGTTAACATAGCCAAAATGCATTTTGTTAAATCATTAAGTAAAGATTAAACTAGTTCATAGCGGATTCTTTTTTGAAATTGCTGTGTTAATATGTGGAAATGATAGATTTAAAAATTGCTGTGTTAATATGCGGAAATGATAGATTATAATTTGGGTTGATCCGTTGAGAACATCACCCTCTTGGCGCACTTTTAAAAATCGTCAACTCCCCGGGCTCTTGCGTCTTATCTTCTGGAGGAAGATATCCTCCAACGACAACATCGGGTTGCCATATTTGGCGCTAAATATTCTTGGCGAAAAGGGGGTGATGCTATCTCCTGCCCCGCCATAATTTGCTTTTAAAATTTAATTCAACTTTGAATTATTCTTTCCATTAAGAAAATTATAGTGGTAAGATTCGTGTGGATTTTATACCATGAAATTTCCTACTATAATAATTACAGAAATCAGGAGATAAGTTCTTCAAATATGTTCACCTTTCTTCATTTTATGAATAGAAATGAGGAAGAAAAAATTATAAGTATTTAAGTAAATATGTATATGAGGCATTAAGAAACGTTTTATGCATCAAAAATTTTCTTATTTAGATTATAACAAGGTTAGTATAACTGGAATAGAATTAAACTGATCTAGCGATTAGAACTTAATAATATAAGTTCAGTGGGAAGTATATTAAAAAACTACAATGTACCCTAAGAGCTCTTAGATTGTGATATAACTTTCTCTAATTTGGGATTAAATGGCCTTAAATAAAATAAATGACACTCTTTTTTGCTTTAAAATACTTTGCATTATTTTATTGCATATGCAGTAGTTGAAATTGAGATTGTTATTTCTGAGAGATGTTAGTAGTTATTTTTATTTCTCTGATTATTATTTTATTAATTGTTATTCATATTTTATGCATATTCATTGGACTGTAATCACAGAATACATAGACCGTTGTTTCGTTTCTCCTTCCTTTTCCAATTAAATAATTTACAGGAGTTAGATATAGGAATCTTGGAGGCCCTTCATATCTTTTTCAGTACCGAATAAAAAGGCTTGAATAATTCATTGTATTAAATACCATCAACATGTGATATGGAGCATATCAGTAAGTACTCCATAATGCTAAATAAATAGCACATTATGATAAATAAATTTTATAACGAGTCTATAACTTAATATGCCAAGATTAAAATTGAAATCAGAATGTACTGTCAATTATAAGAACCAATAAAAAATTAAAACATTATTATTGTTTATAATAATGAGCAACACATTTACTAATTAGTATAATAGAAAAAAAGGCGATAAGATCATATCGTAATTAAATGTTCAGCAATTTAATTAATTATGTAATCTCACATGATCGACAAGACACTTCTTGGTTTCGAAGTAATTATGATTCTATGCGTTTATTTATTTTTTTATTCACTTGTTGAATGATAGATATATGATTATTCAATTAATTCATAAATATTTATAGAGAAGATTATCATTCCGTAAAGCATTTATAATTTTGTTGAGGCATACTGCCCATGAAATAATGAACTAACTTTAGTTCAATATTTTCTCTCATTGGAAATATTTATCATAATAATGTGAAAAAAATTAACGTTTTATAAAGAATTTACAGTGTAATAATTTGTTTTTAAATTCAATATCGTTTTTAAGATGATGGTTTTATCCTACAAATTTTAATGAATTCTAAAAGGAATAAAATAAGTTTTAAAAATAATAAAATAAAGAGTAAAGAAATTTTAAGGATTTTCAAATAACTATATAAGCATTTTTAACATTTTAGAAAAAGAAAATTACTGAACATATTTTTAAATAATTAAATAAAAATGTAAAATTTTATTCTGGTGAATTGTTTGAATTATTGAAAAAAGAAAAAAAATTCAATTGTCAATTCAGTTTTACTTCAAGTAGATGATACTTTTTAATTAATTGAATCCGCATAATCCTTATACAAAATATTCTTTTGAAGAAAGATAAATTTGTTTCCAATTACTTGAAAATAGAAATAATCACAAAATTTCTTTACAAAAAAGGTTAAAAAATTTATTTCAAACAACTTAAAAGAAATTTATTTACTTTAAAGTCTTTATCAAAAGATCTTTTCATACAACATTTCTCCACACGGTTTTAATTTTGTAAAAATAAATAAATGAGTAAATCCTTTACAGGTTATTTAAATTCTATAGAATTTTATTTTGTTAAAGTAACGGACATCATGATAATAATAATTTGTAGAATTTTTCTGAAATAATATTTTTGCTTCATAAATTTCCTCATTTGAGAAATATTTGAGCTAATTCATCACATTTTTGAAGTTTGAAAATATAAAGAATGACATTAAAAAATGAAATACTGCTTTAAAGATATTTTTCTATAATCCTTCATAGTTATTAAGTCATAATGTTCAATATTACAATCTTACATAAACATTTTTGCTATAACAAGATTTTAATTTTATTGCATCAAAAGATTTTACATATTTAGAACTGTTAAAATCACATTTATTACCATTATCTTATATAAATGACTTTTACAGTAAATTCTTTATTTTTTATAATAAAAAATATTGTTATAATTTATAATAAAGCAACTTATATCATTTAAATTTAACGCATTTTATGACAAAAGAATATTTTCAAAATGGACTAATTTGATAAATATATTTGAAATATTATCAAATATCAGTTTATTAGAAATTTATTCAAAACAATTTTTAATATATGTTTGAAGAATATATGTTTATAGAATTTATATGTTTGAAGAATTTATGGAACTTATCGCCACAAATTTTATTCACTTTATTATTTCGTTTATACAGTTGGATTTATTTCGCACTATTTTCTTTCATGTGACTTAATATTTTTTCGTTTTATAAAATTTTCAAGAAAAATATTGTGTTTAAGAATAGTTATATAATTTTTGGAAAAATAGCTATAATAAAATGCTTAATTCTTATTGAAAGATTTCTAGGGATTTATAAATTCAAATGATATGGTATTTTTATGCTTGTTGAAATATTGTGTGAATGCAATATTATAAAAGATCTTCATTTTATAAGAATTGAAAAGTGTATGTTTAAATAGTAATCTCATTTTCTTTAATATTATTCTTTGAAATGGTTATATATGGGATGATTCAATTCACTTATTGTTGAAATTAAGTTTAAACTTGTAACCGATGCAGAAATTCTATATGATTCTAACATGTTAAATTTAAATTCAAGATACACTTAACATAATAATATAATATTTCTTTGATCCCAAAAATGCAAAATATTTCACTATTTATTCAACTCTGTTAAATTAAGGAAATAAAATCCATACCAGTATAGCATTAAACCGTCTAGTTTCTATTTTTTTTCCATGTTGAAATACAAACGTTTAGTTTATAACTTGGTATTTTATTAGTATTTTATATTTATTAGTAACTTATTAGTGACTTATGTTTCCTCCTCATGTCAACCTACATGTTTTGAAATTCCTTGAAATATTCTTCTATCAGTTGCGTGAGAGTAGAATCATCAAATTTAAGTACTCAAATTAAAAAAAAACATATGTAATAAATCGGATTTACTTCAAATTAAATGTCAAAATTTGCATGCAGTATCTGAATGTACATATGGTGTATTTAAATCATTGAGACTCGAAAGTTACCAAAATTTGTATCTATATATATACACTATCGAAGAAATGTTTTCTTTGAAATCAGTTTTTATTCAAAATAGACAAATATTTATTTTTTAAATTAAGCTTTATTTTAATTTTTTAGTTATTACTTTTTAAGTAAATACACTCCACTTACTATTATTGTTTATTTCTATTAAAATGTTTAAATAAACAAATTTGTGTTTCATGGTATGCAAATTTTTGTTTTCTATCTATAATAATTGCTGCTGAAGATATTATGAAGCTATAATATTGCTTCCTTTCTTTATTTGTTCTATAGTAAGGAATAAGGCTTTATGAAAACTTTATCATATACTGATTGATAGATTAATAATTCTCCTAATTGGGAAGATAAAGTCCTACTGACTGTGGCAACCTAATTAAAGCATTAGAAAGTACAAGAATTACGGTGATATCTCTATTAACATTCTAGATCCCGAATATTTTAATATTAGACAATATAATGTGGAGAGTATTTATCACAAAAATCGCAATATGAAAAGTTAATTACCTCTTTAACAGTGAGCGAGTTCTCCAATAGTTCTATGAGCTATTTTTTTCTGTTGAATTTGTTTAATAATTAATGCTGCTTATCCAGGCATTTGTGATATCTGTAATTTTTTCTTGGGCATACTTCGCCTTTACTTATCTTGCTACTTATCATTTGGTGTAATCTAGTTTATAGAACGTTTCACATTACACTCATCGAAGGAGTTTCGTGATATTATATTGGTATCTTCAATAGTATATTTAAATACGGTTTCAAAAATTATTTGAAATTGTTTAATGGTTTAAAAACTTTTACCATGATTTAAAATTTTGCAGTTCATTAAAAGTAGTATATTTTGAATAAAAAGAAATTGCCGTAATTTCAATACAATCATTTAATCTCTTTTACTTAAAATTGATTAAATTATATATTTTAAATCTGCATTGTAAATTATTTATTTCTTTAATCTGAAATAAATCTTTGCTGATGTATTATTTATGCAAATAATTTTTTTAGAGATATATTTCTATTTCTAGAGAGATATTTCTATTTTCTCCCCGATTTTGAAATTTTTAAAAATATTCCTATTAAAAAAGGATAAGTTCCAATCATATTCAATCATAATTTATTAAAATTATATTATTTAACTGTAAAATCCTTCTTTCATATTCCTTTTGGTTATCTGCAATCAAAATAAATCTTCAGAAATTTAAAAATATTTTGAAAAATGAGGCAGAATTTTAAGAAATTTTCTTCTAAGATATTTTATTAAAATCTGAAGAGGAATTGTTTTATATGTTTCATTTATATTTTTATATGAGCCTCAATAAGGACTTTCGATAATAAGGACTACCTGTCGTTAACAAATGCCCTTAATGAAAATTGAAACGTAAAATTCAAGCATACATCAATTTCAACACACATTATTTTACTAAAAAAATATAGAAATTTTTTAAACCTACGGCACATATTTTATATCACTTTAAAAATATTTAAACTCAAAGTAATATTTCTACTTCCGAAAGATCCATCTTATTATTGAGTCTTCAACTTATTCCTTTCAAAACGTTATGCAATAATGTTACCACGTATATCTTTAATTTTGATTTTATAGTTGAAATATTAATAACTGTATTTTTATGAAACATAATTTTTTCAAGGTTTTTCGGATTGCAAATGAAATGTGATTTTCCCCCATGATAATAAAGTGGAGAATTTAATATCTGTGATATCCAGTAGGAAGTAAGGAAGTAATGGAAGGGTATAAAAACTATGTTGAGGGTTATTATAATTTTAATTTTCATATTTTAAATGATTAATTCGAAGATTTCTGAAAATATCTGGATGAGGAAATATATAAGAGGAATCAATCATGAAACAAGAAATAAAGAAAACTTCCATATCTATGGTTTGCTCCCCCGAAAAATTACATTTCAAACCACTTTTCGCTGGTGATTAAATGTTAAAAATTGTCAAAAGCGGAATTGGCCAAGTTCAAGTGGGAGCAGTTCGACCATCAGCCCTACAACTCAGATATGTCACCCTGTAATTTTCATACGTTTGGTATGCTAAAAAACATTCAAAAGGGAAACACTTCAACTCGATTGGCAAATCCATGTTCACTTTGAAGGACTGGGTTTCATTCGGTTACAGAAATTGTTAGAACAATTAATCCTTTGGCTTGTTAATCAGTTGGATTGTTGTGCTTATGACGCATTCTTTGAACAAACTCTTCATTTATAAGCACAGTGTCATTTCGTACCTTTTCATTTGAATATCCCTTCTATTAACTTGGAAAGGAAAACTATTTTATTGTAGAATTATTTAGACATCAATTGTACATTAATAAAATATCAATTATATTTATAAATAAAGTGGTGCTGTTGTTATTCCACAATGATGATTTAAATTCTTCTCTGTGATAGAGTATGAATGGAGATAGAATCGACAGAGCTCTCTAATTTATATTATTTAAAAATCAAAGCAATTCGGAATATATGAAATTCGATAACATAAATATTTAATTCAATACAAATTTTTTTTATTTTTTTTTAATTGGGAACAAATTTCTTCACTAAAAAATTAGAATGAAATGCATAATAAAAATATACCATTTAATTACAAAATTTTTACAAATTAATTGTGAGGAATGGCAAAAAGTTTTTTTAATCTGAGTCCGCCTCAGCATATTTGACGATTAGAAAATAAATTCATTATCTTAATTAATGATGTTTTATAAATATCTTTCTATTCTATGAACATTGCACTGCACAAAAATAAACATAAATGATAACAGAATACAAAAAAAATATATCTATCAGCTTTCAAAATCATGTTTTTATTTTCATGATATTCTTTATAATGCTTTTGAGTTGTCAGCAAAAAAAAGCATATTAAATATAAAGTTTTGGATACAACATTAATTCAATTTTGTGTTTATGCATTCAGTTTTAAAATAATGGAAATCTAAAAAGCCATTGAGGGATTAAAAACAAAAATAAAATGAATACAATGAAAAAAAATTAAAAGCTTTCTATTTTAGAAACAGCTGGAGAGGTTTTTTAAAAACAGTTTCGGAATCTCATTTTCTTTTCATTTCTCTTTTCAGTAGTTGTTCCACACAAAGATTATAACACGTAATTCGAAAAACCATTTCTTGGGATTTATGACTTTCTCCTCGAAAGGAATGCAATCTAAATGAGGTCTTAGAATTTCATTTTGTAAAACTATTCCAATTTGTTGCCGTCAATTTATGCATTCTTTCGAATCATTGGAGTTCGATATTATGTTATTATCGACAAAGGAAAACTAAAGGAAATTGTGCCAAGAAACAGAATAATATAATTTATTAAATTCTAAAAGAAATCTTTGGATTGTCTTTATCTTTTTTTTCTGATTGTAATGATCAATCAAAGTGCAAAGTGTATTCAATTTAATACATATTTTCCCAAAACTTACTTTATTATATGAAATGTATAACTTAAACTTGTAGCGTTTTATGACCGCGATACGAACCTGCGACGCTAGAGCCAGTAGCCAAGTAACATGACCAAAATACAAAAGTCGACTTAGGTAGCGTATTTGTTATCTGTATTATAAGGCTAACGCTACAGTACTTCCCCACCAATGAGTTGGCGAAGAAGCGAACGATTTGGTATTGTGCCAAGCATTATGGCGAGTTGCTGCTTTGCTCGTCAAGTGAGTCTGACGATTTTGCTGTGGGTAGATGGCGCCACGACTGTTGCGGAAGGTTGCGTTGTCAAGCTCACCAATGTAACGAGTGAGGGTCGAAGATCAAACTAAATGATATTAATGCAATTTAGTCTGAATTTCATCAACATTTCATTTTTTGATTAGCAAAAAAAGGAATACAGCAGTGTTATATATTCATTGTAATATGTGTCTTCGACCCACCAGAAGTTACAAGGAAAAATCAGAACAGCCAGGCACCGTAACAGTAATAATGGTGAAAATTATGATTGAATCCTAAGGGCCATCACTGTTGAAGGCACTATCCTTCTTGGAGGAAATACGTCCCGTCATAGATAAAAGGTAATCAATCCCCCACCATTTCTGCAATCAACAGGGTGGGAAGAACCACATATTATGCCGGAAGATTCTCATAATTATTTCTGAGGTCAACTTCGGTGGCAGCAGGTTTAAATAAATATGCCGTATAATTAATTGTTGTTATAACAATAATCTTTTTTTTTCGTTATCAAATTTAAAAAAAAAAAAAACATTTTATCCGCAACCATATCAGAGTTTTCAGCATTCTAATGGTGCTCAGTGGGAAATGTTCAATTTTATTTATACATATAAAAAATTGTAAATAATTTTAATTAGTATTAATTAATGCTAATGTTATAATATAAATAGGAGTCTGATATATTAAAATGAAATTAACATGATAATAGGAATCAATCAAATGGCAAAAAATAAATTTCCTTCTTTCATCTCTAAAGCGTTCGGAGTTCTGAAATCGTTTTTTCCTATATTTTTATCATTAATATAATAATTAGAATATGTACCAAATAAAATAATTTATTGTATTTAACGAAAATTATATTATCTCAATATTTTATTAATTATTATTTTTGTGTTTATAAAGCACGTTAATATTGCTTTAAAAAATTCTAAAATTTTGGAACTGAAAGTCATATGTTACAATGGATATTAATAAAAACGCCTTGATATTTCTTTCTGTGACAACAAAGGAATACAATATTTATTAATAATATTTTATTAATTATTAATAAATATTTTTATAACTAGATTCATTACAAAATTTAACGATTTTTCAAAATATATTCTCTAAAATTATAATAAGAGGAACTAGAAATTATATAGACTTCTGATAAAATCTCATAAACACTTAATTTAATTTTTATTTATTTTGAAATGAAATCAGTTCCTAACGTAAGCTATTAATATATTTTTTTCTATAGTTTTTAGGGTGATTAAGAACGATCACTTATCATTAATTTTATATCATTAATCTTACAGAAATTGTTTTTGATGACAAACTTAGCCATCTATGCAATTATTCTATAAATATCCTCATTGTTTGTCTTTCCTTATTGATCTTAATATTAATTACTGCTCTTTTGTTCTTACCATAATTAAATTATTGTTCTATAATGAGGTCATTTGTTTCTTCGAGAATTAATCCGAATCTTTAATTTATAATCTCCTTGACCAATGATCTCATCAAATACGATTTGAAAGAGTTAATTTGTGTGGAAATTGTTTTGCCACTTTCCCAGGTTTCCAATAATATTATTGGACTTTAAGCGGGTAGAATGTTTTAATAATTTAATTATTTACACTCGGAAAAGTGATTCGATGCGCAGTTATGTAGCATTAGTGACAGTTTATTACACTTAAAAAATAGATGCATACAAAAATAGATCAAAATTGAATCTACATTTTTTAAAAACATGCTGTAAGTATTTTTAGCAATAAATTTAAAAATAACTACAATGTCAAAGAGATACATTTTCTGGAATGGCGACTAGGAGAAGATATTAAAATTTAAACAGTTAATTTTAGTCAAAGATCTCTGATATACATTAATATATTATAAAAAGAAAATAATAAACTCTCTACGAATAGTAAAAAAATACATGTATAATACGTAATCTAGTAAATGATAATAATAAATTTTTTTAAATGATTATATTAAAAATGACATTTTTTTCTCTAAATGATGAAATTGAACATAGCATTTTTTTTAATAAAAAGGAAGATAAATGTTATCTTCAAAGTTTGTTAAAAACGGTTTTCCTTTAGAGTTGCTTGACCTTATTTTATTTATGTACACTATAAAAAAATGATTGCGAACTATGCAGAAAATTCTCTCTTTTGTATTTAGAGTTACATATTCATTTATAAGAGCTTTGAATTTATTCCTTTGACCTTTTCAGAAAACTGTGTTATTCAATCTTTTGTAAATATAAAAGTGAAAAGAAAAAAAATTAAAATTCCATGAAAAATATATATATTAAAATATTTTTTGGAATGTTATTATCTAAATAAAGAACGATCAGTTATTAAAAATTATTCTTTTTATTAAAAATGAAATAAATAATTCCATATCGAAAGAAATGTGATTATTGAGCTAGCCGAAATATCCTATAAAGAGTAATATCTCTTAATAAAACAGCATAATTAATGAAATACTTATGATAAAAACTTCATCAATCTTCATATTATATTGCATATATTTGGCAGGAAAGGCATTCTTATTATAGTATTTTGAAAATATATTAATAATGATCCTTTAATTAGCATTCCGAAACTTCATAAAGATCATTTAATTAATCAACAAAGCTGTCATAACGACCATTAAAATTATTGGAATTAGAAGAAAGAAATATCGAGGTGTGCTTTATTCATTATTCATTAAACACACACACACACACACACACACACACACACACACACACACACACA
>JAOUZG010026641.1:16098670-16141357 GCA_026289955.1 Argiope argentata | reverse complement strand
ACACACACACACACAAATCCATTTAGAGAGAGCTTATTTGCTTCTACAAAAGCTTAGGTAAACAAAACGATATTAGAAAAATACCAAGTTAATAAAAGGAATATATATATATATAAAACAAAATAAGAGTCCGATCAGGAGACTTTTTCATCAGGCAGGTATTGCAATATGGAATTTTTCAACGAAGGGTCTGATTATTTAGCTAAATATCGACCCCTCGTGACCTAAAAATCCCCTGAAATTCAGGCCTAAGAGATACATCATAGTTTATTGATACAGACATTTATGAAAATTACAGAAAGGGAAAAACACACACAATTAAACTATAGAAGAAAAAATCAGTTATTAAAAATAAAAAGGAGAAATAGAAAGGTAAAGAAAGTAGCACACACAAAAAAAGAGCAATTGCTACTCGTCCCGTCGTTTTAAACTTTGCTTATTTTTTATATATATAAAAAATTGCTCGAATAACTTATAAGATTATTAACCAAAATGATTTCATTAAATATCATAGAAAAGTATTTTTAATGAAACGTATTTCATAGGTAATAATTTGTATGCATATATTCGCATTTTCTCACATTACCGTCACATAAAAACATATGGCTAAAACAAATAAATATAGGCATTACTAATACCGGAAGTATATTCTATTTATTTAACTGGAGTAATTTTTCGGTTTCCCCTTTTACCCTGTTTATCATGCAGAAAACCAATATTGTAAATACAGACATTTTGGTGCAGGTATTTTATTTATTTCTTTGCAATAAAAAGATGAAAAAAAATATGCATGAACTGACATTGATTGATAAAAACCACAATAAACTGAAAACGAAAAAAAAGTTATTCTGCTGTAGAAACTGCAGGAAACATTTCGAACAATTTCGGGCTCCTTTTACTTTTTTACTTTCCAATTTCAAAAGGTATTCTATGCAAACATCATAACACGTAATTCAAACAATCGATTCCGGAGATTTATGGTTTTCCTCTTAAAAAGAATGCAATCTGCGGGATGGGAAATTCGTTTGGAAAAGTTATCTCAATTTGTTGCCGTCAATTTATGCTTTCTATCGCATCATTGGGGCGCGATATTAGATTGTTATGGATAAATGAAAGGGGAAAACCACGGAATTTAAGAATGGCGTCATTAATAACGGCTTGTGAAATCCGGGAAGCGTCTGACTTCTTTTCATTTTATTCAAATTACAAAGTCAGATCATTCGGTAATATTCCTTCGGACTGTAAGGAAAGTGGGGATATTATTGGTCACTTTCTATGCAAGAAAATTAAGCCGAGGTGGGATCTTTCCTTAGCAATTTGAAATTTTATAAGCTTTAAGAGTAACACTAAAGGGGATGACACACAAAATTTTAACGCATTATATTAATTTATTTATGAGTTAGGAGGGTTAATATAACATAATATTAGTAATAAATAACGTTTGTGAAAAATGCTAAAGAAGCTCTAAATTTGTTCCAAAGAATTCCAATTTTTATCATTACTTACTCTAATTCTTTTGGAACAAAAGTTGGGATTAATCTTCAAGTTTGAGTACGAAATTTCAAAATTAACCGATGTAATAACTCAAAACTACTTACATTTTTAAGAATCTGTATTTTTGCATTATTACATTGATTAATTTTGACATTTCGGACTCAAACTTACAGAATTATCCCAACTTTTGTTATAAAAGGGTTACAGTAAATAATAATAAAAATTGGAATCGTTTTCGAACAAATTTAAAGTGCCTAGAACATTTTTCATTAAAGTTATTTATTGTTAATATTATATTATATTAACCCCACTAACTCATAAATAAATTAACATAATGCGTTAAAATTTTGAGTGTCATCTCCTATTGTGTTACTTTTAATGCCAGTAAAACTTTAAATTGCTAAGGTGAAAATTGCAAAAAGTCATTTCAAAGGTCCCTGGTCACCTTAATAGGAAGTATAATTACACCTAATGAGTCTACGGAATCCTTTTAGTATTAAGGAAGCTTAAAATTAGTTAGAGGTTTCCTAAACTGTTTAATACAATTTTTTTCTTTTCCAATATTAAAATAATTTGGGGCTCTAACAGGTCAAAAAATATAAATAGCTGTATTCAGCTTAAAACAATGACAAAAATTAATAATAGGTGCAATTTTAGCGGTGAGATATGTGCGACTCTGTAGCATTTTTTAATGGGACATATGTACCCAATTATGTTGAAGTGACCATATAAGATAAAGTTTACGCAAGAAAAAACTGCACTAACATATAAGTGTAATGACAGAAAACCTTTATAATATGAATTTCGGTAATTTCAACACTTACTATCCCTTTGGATGATTTAAAATATCAGGTGGACGTCTATACCACAATGGTACCTAAGGGGTTAAGAAAAAACAACTGAAAATTACAGCATTTTATGGGATTAACTTAAAAGCAAATAAATTCCTCTGTGAAAACTGATGAAAAAAGTTACATTTTATTTAGAGTGCGCTAATGCTGCTACATCTGTTGTTGTTGTTACTTATGGCACTTGCCATGGACAAGCCCCCTGCTGATACAGCGTCAGATTTAAGCTGAAAGGATAGTCTCTTGCTTTTGAAGTAGCGCCAACTAGGACCAAGAGTACGACTTAGCTCCACATTCACCACCAATGCTTGCACAGCCCCTTTTTACAGAGGGACTCAGTCACACATCTGACAGATACCACACAGCAGAGCAACCATGCCCGAACCGGGAATCGAACCAAGGACTTCTAGAACACAAGGAAGAGGCTCTACCTCTATGCCAGAAAGCCGGCACTTCTACATCTAAAACAAGAATGTGCTTATCCAAATTAGAATTAAATTTAAAGGCAAAATACACAGTTATCATAAGGAAAATTATTTTTATGTATTCATATGTATTTTATTGTCATTATTTATTGATATTAATTCGTGAATCGTGCCTGCAGAATCGCAATTTCTTGTGATTTCGGATTACGAAAAATTATGTTTATAATAAACAAGATAATTTATCATATTTATTTTTAATGTTATACTATTTATAAAAATGAACATAATTTTCTAAAAAGAAATGAATGTAGTAAGCAAGAACACAATATCCATCACGACAATGCTTAGATGAACATGTGAACTATATTTTCCTTAATTAATTTTTAACAATGAAAGACACTAGATTGAATATTGAATGAAATAATGAACATTTTGCAAAGTCATGAAATAATGAACCTATTGCAACGAACTTGCCATAAAAATATTTTTAAAATTAAGTTAAAGTTGGCGATTGAATTTCCGCATTTATATCCTAAAAAGATGATTTCGAAAATTTTAAAGAAATATAAAACGTCATTTGTACAGAATAATAACTTCAAGAATTATAGGAAAGAATGCAAATAATGTTTTATTTTTAATCAATTAAAACTTATTCAAAACTTTCCAAATGCATCTTTTTAACCTCCAAAATTATATTTGTGAGAAATTTGATATATCTAACTGAAAATACATTTTGACGCAAAAGTCATTTTTCAGCCTTCATTTAAAAAGTAAAATTTTGTTTCAATATTTTTTTTCTATTTTCCATTTTTTTAAAAAAAATATTACTACCTTATGCCCACAAATTTAAAAACTAAGAATTTAATTTGCATATAATAAAAACAATGTATTTGTAGAATTTACCCAAATTACTCCTTTTAAAAAGGTTCAAAGTGTTCATTTTTTCATCTTAATTACCTTTGATGAAAATAAGTTTAAATGAAAACAAAACAAAAAAATCCCCACCAGTACTTAAATTGAAATTAATTACACCTTTAAATTGAACTTTCAATTACGCTAACCATATTTCACTCTTAAGAAAACCTTTTTCCTTTCTTATATCTCCACCTCCTTCGGGAGTCCAGCCTTTTAAGCGATTACTGTCAACCTGATGAATACAATCAATTATCGTAATGCATCTCTCTCCACAAGTGGTAAATAAGATATTTCACTCAATATTAGTTCTCAACGAGCAAAGAACTTAGAATAGGGTTTCACTCACAATCCCCAGGGGACTTTAAGAATTTTGAAACGGTAAAAATCCAGGTCACGCACGCACGGACCCGTTATAAAATGCCACTCTTGTTGGAGCGGTGGCGAAACCCCGAAAGACTTAAGTGCAGGAAGTGCCTTCTTGTGTTCCCAATTACTCTCGGACACAAAACTTCCTCCATAACAAAGCTGGCAATCAAGAAATACAAAGAGACGGGATGTATCAGTCACGGCACGATTAATGGACGAGTTCGGATTATGTTTATTTACGACTTCCCCTGCGCTGGTTAATAGTCTTGAATTCCTGAGGAAGCCGTCGAAAAAATGTAGAAACCTGTAGAGGGTTTTAACTTCCTACAAGGAAAAAAAGAAGAAAGAAGGAAATTTGGAGGAGAAAGACTCTTTCTATTTATTAAAGAGTAATTTCGTTTAACCTCTAAGAAAAATGTTTCCTGATATTGAATAATTTCAAATTTATTTGGGGGGATTCTTTTTAAATAATGATTATATAATAGATGTCTATCCAAAAAAATAGAACACAGATATTGCATTCTTTTTTCAGATATTGATTACGTATAATACCGGGTGTCCAAAAAGTTCCCGCACTTCAAATTAAAAAAAAATCATTTTCCATGATTTTTTTTCAAGTATATTAAATTTTGCCATACGAGTAATGAAACCATGGACAAGCTTGAAGCATTTTTCGGCGATCGACTTATCTCAAAAAATCTTTGACCACCTCGATCCCCTGATCTGACCAACCAGGACTTTTTTCTGTGGGGATATTTAAAGGACAAAATTAATGAAGGTGGTCCTCAAACAATAGATGATTAGAAAATCGCAAGTACCCAAAGGATACAAGAAATCACTCCTAGCATGTTAAAACGCGTTTCGAAAAACATGCGCAAACGAGTTCAGCTTTGTCTCCAAAAAAAGGGTGGACATTTTGAACATTTATTATAAATGTAAGTTCGGTATTTTTTCCTTGGTTATGTTAAAAGTGCTTTTTATCATTGGCATAAAAATAATTCTTTTTAAATCATTTGTTTTTGTAAAATAAATTCACAAATTATCAGTACGGAAACTTTTTGGACACCCTGTAGTTTCCAAGTTTCATAAAATTAAATTAGTAATTGCATAGAATGTATTTTCTCTATGGAAGTTATTTACAAAAAATAATTAAAATTAATTAATTTTTAAAATTTTATTAATTATTATTAAAAGTTAAAATATGGCATCATTGAGTAAAAATTTTTACCAGTAAAAGTGCTTCTATATGAGTTTCTGTATGGCAAATATGTGCATCTCTAAATTTAAAAGGGATATACATATAATGGGAAATTTTATTATAAAGGATTTATTACTATTATAAATTAATCGTCCCGGCATCCTGGCACATAGGTAGCGCGTCTTCCCCATGATATGAGAGTCCCGGGTTCGAGTCCTGGTTAGAATATGGTTGTTCTTCTTTCTACTATTTGTGTGTGTGCCCCACTTGTAAAAAGGGGGCTGTACAAACGAATGTGATAAGTGCATAACTAAGCTGTACTCTTGGCCCTATTTGGCGCTACTTCAAAAACAAGAGCCGCTCATTCGGCTTAAAATCGCTGAAGACCGCCAGCGAGCTCGTGCATGGCATGTGCTATTAGTAAAAACAACAATGAATTAAGCGTTATTATTAGTATCATAAATTATTATCTATTTGTTTTTATTTATTATTGCTATTTTTTACTGTTATTAATTAATTATTATTGTTTATATTTTATAAATACAAATTTATTGCATACATGAAACTATAGTACTTATATATTTAAATTTTTAAGTTTTCGTTAAAACATTTAATATGTATGATCGACATATTCAACTGTTGAGCTGTATCAACAAATATATATATATATATCATTTTCTTTTATTTCTTGAGCTCTAAGCATTTATAGGATAGACCATTTACATCAGTAAAGCTCATGAGGAAAACGCAATGTAATATTGGAATTATTTTAAAGACTTTGGTTTTTTGACGAATCAATCGTCCATTCACACAATAAAAATAATTGCTTTCTTAATAATTAATGCGTGTATGATCTTCCTTTCAGACTTTATTTTCAGTCTATGCATTTTATAATATAATTTGCATTTACAATTATTTTTAGTAAAATAATTCAACTAAAATTAAGTTTTAATTTTTATAAAATAGCAAGGTGAATTTGAAAACAGCCAATTTCATTTTCAAATTTGGCATACTAAAAAGCCAATAAATTAGAGAACTGGTAAAAATGTTATTTTTCTGAATTTTAATGTTTAATAAATTACGGATCAAAATATTCTTTTTTATAAAAAGGCAATAAAATTGTATATTTAAATTGTTGCTTCACTATATTTACTGACACTAACATTACAAAATATGATTATTTACATCATCAATTTTTCTTCCATTTTGAATTATATGCCCATTCTAAAAGTTTAAAATTAACTATTAAGCTACGATTTTATTGCACACAATGGTCAATAAATAATTTCTTTCCTGAAATTATTTCGTTGAAATAAGTTTCTTTTTGGGAATTGATTGAAATTTCAGTTTTAATGTGTATTATAAATATTATGTGTAGATTAATATGTATAATATATTATCTAGATATTACAACAAATTCTGACTGATAATTCAGTTTTATTAAAGATACATTTTTTTTAAATCGATGCAATATTTCTAAATAATATCAAATATTTCTAAATAATAATATAATGTTTCTAAAATAAGCAACTTAACTAATATTTCTAATATAAGCAACTTAAATATATAACTTTTGTTCGCCATTTAGACATTTAAGCAATTTGCAGATTAGATTTAATAACGCTTTCCCAGTCTTTCACACTTGCAAAATACCTCATGACAATGAGCTACTACAGATGTAGATACTGATCTAATATCGATATCAATATTAACGAATTACAAAATGCATTATAATATATTTTTCCGGAAAAGTAGTGATAGTTAACTGATTTCTCACCGGACTCTACTCAGAGATAATTACTCTGCTGAATTTCGATTTCCAACAACAATATGTAGTGTGTCTGGAAATTAATTAAATTGATACAATCCAACCTGATATTTGCATACGGTATATCATTACGTCCTTTACATCGTCCTAGTATATGTTTCTCTAGGACGATGCTCTCTACATTTGTCATATTGATCACCACAGAGGTAGCTTAACATTGCATTCGGGTCCCCTGAAAGTAAATTCACTTCATCTGTGTTTGCCTTTGCCAAAAAATACATTCTGTGACAAAATTAATTTTGAAAGAACAAAACATTTCAAAGCAAAAATTGGTTATATTTATATACATAGCCTCTTTTGACGAACATCTGTTCATCATGATTATGTAATTCAAAAAAGTTATTTATATTAAATTTCAATAATTTTAAAATGCAAATTTTCATTCTAAGTCATTCTGACTTAGAATTCGATGTATGTTCTGATCTTTTTGCCATATTATTTTCAAAATTATTATTATTTTAATTTCATGCGAGAAAAAATGAGAATTCTGCTAAACCAATAAATTGATTCTTAATTTGAAGAATTCTATTAAAAGACATATGAACAGAAAGTAGAATCATACGGAAACAAAATTTATGAGTACTACTTAATGTATTCCATGATATTATATTTAATATGTAAGAAAATTATTCAAGTGGTTATATAAAGTGAGATATTAGCTATACAGGTTTAGCAAGAAATGTTATTCTCTTCAGAGGGCTCTAAAATACGTTCTATTGTTCCAATTAAGATAAAATTTGATCTACAGATTATTCAGACGATGCAATTTACATTTATTAATTACAAGAAACTAGTACAAAAGTTCACAAACAGAGGGAGTAAATTTAATTTGTCTTATTATCATATTTATAAATAAACTACCAGTTCTATTATTATTATTTATTACAGAATATCTTAATATTAGTATATTTTTCTATGTGTAGTTATTATAGTAATAATCACAACCTTTTCTGTAGTTCGTCTCAATTTTAATTAGAATCTTGCTTAAAATGAACCCTATGATTCCATAATTTTTCCAAATTTTTTTGAAAAATCATCCGAATTTTCTATTTTCTATATCTAGTCTTTTATTATTACTAAGAAATACTCACTGATATTAATATTTTTTAAACATGTTATTTAAACAAAAATTTTAACTAGGATAAATAAATTTTTAAAAATAATCTATACTCTTAAATAGTAAATAACTGTTAATGTAACAGTTATTTATTTACTTATTATTTATTATTAACAGTTATTATTTATTTTACTAAGTGATTATTCATTTGTACATGAATAATCAATGTATTTGTTTCAGAAGGTGAATGTAGAATAATTATTTCTTATATTCTTGTACCAGAAAAAAATATCAATATAAAGTAATATTTCGATAGTCTTGACTAATTATTTATATAATTTGAAATGTGCTATGTTTTTACTGTGACTTTATTTTATTTTCCTTCAGAGAGCATTTCTTCAAGAAAAATACGTTCAACTTTAATAATTAAATAAAATTATATATTTGCCTAGAATAAAATCTTATTAATTTCTGTTTGTTACTAAGAAACAAAATTGTATTTTGAAAATTTCAAATGAAACATTGATTATAATTCTATTAAATGCATGGATTGAAGTCATTCGAAATATATTCATTAAACTAACTGTGAAGGTGGAAGTTGATTACTTATTAGAGTTGTAAGAAAAAGAAAAGAATCTTATCCCGGATTCTTTAGAGTTTTAAAATCATATTGGGACTTATTCTTTTTATGAAATCTTAATCAAATTACGACCTTCTACGAAATAAAATAGATGCTTTTTCTCCTTTTGATTTTACACATTTTGTGACATATTGTTAAGGAATAAAGGTAGACAATAACTTGTTTCCTAGAAAATTATTTTCAGCTCAATTGAACCAATTAGTGTCATAACAATAAATAAAATAAGATATTTATTGGGGACATTGATATATTTATGTAAAATATGGAAAGTTTTATCAATTTATTTTAAATAAACAATCAATATAATTCTTAAATCACATTAATTTTAATTCATAACTGCAAAATATCAAATGAAAATAAAATCTTTAATTTCAACAATACACAATATTTTTTACAGTTTTTATAGCTACAAAATATTAAGATTTTGTTGAAATTCAAGTATGAATTAATTCCAAAATTTGATTGTTAAATGTTATAGTTAATCAAAATGAATTTATATATCACATTTATGAATAATATAGTTTTAACCATAGTTGCAATTACGACTTAATGATTTGATTAGAGTCCAATGTACGATGTAATTAGTCATACCTATACATTAAATGTGACTTGAATAATGAATTTTTATTTATTGATTCATATTTCAACAGCCGCATTGCTTTATAAAAATAAATTCCAATTATATTATGGATCAAGATTCCTAAAATCTTCCTTAAAACATGTATCTTCAACGTAGCCAAAATACATATTCATTATTCTCAAAAAATGCATAAAATTTGTATAAGAAATGCAATTGAAAAGGGTACTTTAGCATTTTAATTTAAAAAGCTATGTGTGAAATGAAAAGTATGTAAGTATGTATCATATTTTCTAGAATGATAAATACAGTGTAAAGTTTAGTTGCTAATGTTTGCGAAGTTGTTTTCGTTATTTATTTTGAAATTGCAGTTCCAAGTATGAGATACACAGAGAATTGAAGATTTCTGTCTTGGAATGAAATTGCAATGTACAAAATGTTTATCTTTAGGATGTTTCTGTCAGAATAAGTAGAAAAATATGAACTCAACTAACATCACGCGATAATATTTGTTGTCTTTTTGGTTGAAATATTCTGATTAAATATGGTGCATATTTCATTCAACCTCTTAGAAATAAATAAAAATAAAGAAAATATAACTCGCTAAAATTAAAGAAAACTGAATTTACATGGCGAGCCAGACTTTAATTAAGAAAAGAAGCGTATGGCAAATTTTCTTTACCGAATAGTTAAATATTCATTTTCGGGTGATAAAAGCTTAAAATAAATTTTAAGTTTAACTATATTAGTTTAATATTAGTGCCTCATAATTTAAGAATAATATTTTTCTTTCCAACCAAATAACAAAATTATGCTAAAATATCATTCCATGAAAATATATTTCGGAAATTTATATTTTATCATTAAATTACAGACTACAGTTTAAAATAAAACTATTTTTTCGTACAAGCGAGAAGGATGTAGTATACTTTATTAGTAGCTGGTATAAACAATTTTGTTATTTTTGTGGTAATGAAACTTGGCTGTTGATGAAGATCAATAAGAAACTTAAAAACGTTCTTTTAATTTTTTATGATTAGTTATTTTAATTGCTAATAATAATGATGAATATTATGAAAATCTCTCATTAATTAACTTACATACTTAAAATTTTAATAAAGTAATATTTTCAAAAATTAATTTAATTACTTATACCTTTAAATAGCTTAAACTGAAACTATTATTATTCTATTTAATATTATTTTGTTATTATATTAAATAGACTATGTTCTATATACTATTATTTTATTTAATATAATTTTGTATATTTCATTGGATTTATAATTTTAAAAATTAATTAATTAATTTTTTTTGGGGGGGGAAAGGACAATCACGATCACTTAAAAAAATTTCAGTTTCTGAACAAATTACTTCCATAACCCATTTAGTAAAAAAACACCAAAAATTTTATATTGGTAATTAAAATCTATTAAGTATTTTAACTACTTTTCCCTTTATAATTAGTTTAAATATAGCTAATATTTTTTATTATTAATTTGCTTCTTGAATGAATTGAAAAATTTTAAAGAACTATTATAGAAAAAAATTTGAAACTTGGGATAGTTTGATATTTATAAAAAATATTTACTTTAGCAGATGTTTTTTAATACAGAATTATTAAGACTGTAAAAGTAGGTATTATTTTGCAACTTGAATAGAGTTTTGTTTTCTGTAATGATATTAATTTTAAAAAATCCAGTTATACATTTGGGGTTACTGAAGCGTATTTTAACATATTTTTTTTAGATTTGTTTGAAAGAAATCTTTATTAATTTTGCCTCAACATCCTTTCAATTATTAACATTTTGTTAAATTCTGTATTCCTGTTCCTAAAATAAAATATATTGTAAACGACAACATAAAATGTCAAAATTACGAAATACATTCAGTGACATGCTGTAAAAAATTAGATCACGTGGATAGAGAATTATCTAAAATGTTGCATGAATTATATAAATTATCTAAAAGAATGATTGAAAAATGTTACATGTAGCTTTTATTACATGAATGTTTAACTTATAATAAATAATAAGTATACATAAATACATCAATTTTTAAGTTTTTTTATTACTCTTTTATTGTATATTGCAAATTTTTGAAAGTCATGTTATTTCTTAATTCAGAGAATGCAAACTTCATAAAATTTATTCATATATTTTTTTTGTATAAAAGTATTAAAAAAATAATTTAAATTTAAATATGTTTTAAGAAGACGCTATTATCATTTTACATGCTATTAGCAGTTATTGAATATTAAATTGTTTCGTTTAAAATTTCACCCTAATGTTTTTAAAGTGTTACTTGGTTCAAAAATTGTATAATTCTTTATTTTTTATTACAAATTTTCATATAAATTGAAAATACAATCAAAGATAGAAAAAATATAAAAATGATATAAAAATCCGAAATTATCGAAATGATAACATTAAAAATGTTGAACTCATTAAGCCAGTTATATTGGCTGATTTATAAAAAAATATTATTGATTGAATTCTTATTTAATTCTTGTATAATTCATTGTAAAATTTCTTTCATTTCTCATAGTTCGTTTTAAATTTTTTGGCTGCTGAAATCAGTTTCTTGCAAGATATCAGAAGAAGGTTTCAAAAAATCTTTATACAATTATCTAATATTAACTCTGTGACAAGGAATTTCCAAAAATTGATTTTGAGAATAATTAAATTGTAATATAAAGAAAAAAATCTTAACCAAAACAGAGACTACAACTAAAAATGATTTATATTAGGATACTTATATATTTGTACGCATATTAATTAAGAAAATAAGAAGGATGTTTTGAAACATTTATTTTTCTTGTTAAGTCGTATTTCAACACAATATTTTTCTCATTTTCTTATGATTTTTCTGTAATAGGTTATTTAAACATGATCTATATAGAGAGGTATTTGCACTTCATCTTAATTATTTAATTTATATTAATTAATTTAGTAAATTAGTATAATTTTTATAATACATTTTCAAGTTATTTCAAAACTTTTTGAGAAAAAAACTCCTATAAAAATATTTAAAAATATCTTGAATTAAAAATATCAAAAGAAATTAAACTTGAATTCACAGCATTCCTAAAAACAACTCATGCGAAACAAATATAAATTATAAGAAATTTAATATAATCTCAAGTCATGTATATTTAAACAACATTATTTACGATCTGAAAAGAAAACAGTTCATTGTTTTAAAGGGTTCTAACATCCCATATCTATTGGGATCCAATTGGTAACTCACAAAATAGGCTTTAAAACATGTATTTTGTAGTTAAATGGTCATAACAGTAAGAAGTATATTCCATACCCTACTCTTCAAATAGCAATTTTGAATTGACTATTGCCGAAAAAAATGTGGTATTATCAAACTCCCAAACAAAAATTATATCTAAACATGCATAAGAGCTTCAGTTTTACTTTAATTTTAGAAGCAAAACTTGGTGTGTTATTTAGACAACTCCTAGTATTCAAGGGTTAAGCATGTGCCATTGTCAATTTTTATCAATCAATAATACTTTTATATTGTCCGATAAAAAAATTATTTTAAAGTTTTTTTGAGAATCATTGTACCACAACATAACTAAAAAAAAAATCTAGAATAGTAATTCTACTACAGAATGTCTTTTCGTAGAAAATACGTGTCGCAAGAAAATAATATTTACACATAGTTAATTTTTAATTTGTAATAAAAAAGGATAAGTCATTTTATAAAAGTTTTCAAAACTGACAAGTAGGTAATAAACATATCTTTGAATTATTTTATGTGCATATTTAGAAGAGTATAATTTTTATAATTAAAACTCTTCTTTGGACAGAAAGGCTTCTGATTGTAATGATTTAAGTTGTCGAAATATTAAAATTCTGTATATTGTTTTCGGAAATTATATAAGAAATTTTTTAAACAAAATAATATTTAATATAGTAACATTCTTATTAGAGTATTAGTGGCACCGATTTTTAGTTCAGTTGAAATCTACATACTTCCTTAAGTGTATCATCTATTACAATATAATTTGACAATTACGTATTATACGTCTTACATTATCGCCAAATTTCAAGTCGTCACCAATGAATTACTAAACCGTTGGCGATTGTTGGCGAAGGCGGTATAATACGCACGTACCTATAGTTGTATATTAGGATTAAATTAATATATTTTTTCAGATGTATAAATATTTAGTGTTGTATAGAAAATAGATGAATTACTTTATTCATCTGTTTATTATCTTATTTTTATTTTCAATAGATGCGTTTTTCTAACAATGAAAACTTAAATTTATGTTATGGCACAACTATGAATAGATAAAAATTATGTCTTCATTTATATGCAGAAATATTTTTTGTGTTTTATTAAAACCATTATCGCATTAACTTCTTATTTGTATTATTGATAATTGTATTTGTATTCCATTGTTTTTGTAATGAGTTCATGTAAAACATGTGAGATTTTAAAATAATGGGCAAATATCAATTGAAAATCTTTTAATAATTAAATGAAAGATCAATTAAAATCACGCATTTCGAATGCATTTTTAATCATATCTTGTGCAATCAATCAATAATTTTTTTTAAAAAAATCGATATTTTTTATTATATTCACAAATATTAGCAAGACTTATCTATGGAAAATGTAGATAAGTAAACGTTTATTATGGGGGGGGGGACTTTTGCTGCTTTTCACTCCATTTTCTATTCATAATTTGTATTGTATTGTTTTTGTTCTAAAAAAGAATCGCGTGAAAAACATGAAGATAAAAATACTAGGAAAATATTATTTGAAATTTTTTAGTAATTAAATATAAACTAAAGTTAAACATTTCTAATTCATTTTAAATATAGCTTGCACAATCCATAATAGTAAAACCTAAAAAAATCAATATGTATTTTTTATATTTTTATTGTTTCGTAAGAAAAAAACATGTAGTTTCCGTTGAGAATTTGGTTTTCTTTAATAAAAGAAACGAAAACCTGCCTTTAAGACTTTAAAATATATTTTAAGAAATAAATAGATGCTTAACTGTCATCTCACAAAGAAGATTCAAAATTTACATGAATCAAATAGTACTTCAAAAAAATCCTATCAAACTTCGAAGTAGGAAAGAGTCAAAAAGGGAAATATTGGAAAAGAGCCAACATGAGTGCAAAGTAGAGTTGAGAAAGAACAATCATTGATAACAATGATAATGACTAAAGCAATTTTTTTTAAAAAAAGAGGTACAAAACTGAGTGCATGCCTGAAAGACCTAAAAAGTTTCCAAAAATCTCACTAACTTCGGGCCATTAAGGTTTCGAAAGCTGAAAATGTATTGTAAAAAATGAGGGGATATAATCCACTATTTCGGACCTTTTTGGCAAGAGGGTTTTGTTACTTTAGAATGATTGCTTTTGGCCAGTGATCAAATGAATAACGTTCAGACTTCACGGAATTAATTTATTAATTTGGTTCAAAAAACTAATTTTTAATAGTTTAAATAATGGAACTCCATATGCTGAAAGAGTAAGTACATGAAAATTAATTAGAAAAACATCATGTGATCACCATTAATATTTATCATAGATCAATATAAAAATAATATAATTTTATATAAATATGCATCATATTTAATATAAATATTAATTTACATATCTAGTACTGCTAAATTTAATATTTACACAATAGATCTTGGGCCTGATATATTACCTCATGCATAAGAAATCATGGAAAAAATAAATACATTAATATATTATGTCGAAAATCTCTTTTATTTCAGAATAATTCATTGCTGTATTTATTGCAATTTATTTAAGACTTGTTAAATGCTCCTAAATCATAAAATATCTGTTAGTATTTCTCTCATTCCTTTTTTGAAATGGTAAAAGCTTGATGTGTTTTTTCCTGGGTAGCAAAATAGTTTTGTAACACACATATTTATATTCTTTACCCAAACTTGCTTTCTAAAGAAATTAACTTTTATGTCATTGCTATATTTTGTAAATCCTATTTTTGTGTTCTGCAATCATTACCTATAACGTACATATATTATTTAATTAATTAAGAAAACATAATATTTACATAATTTTCAAAGAATATAATAGTTTGTTCACCTGAAATAAATAATCAATTAATTCCTCTGTTCTAGATATTTTGTTCTTTTAGAAGTAAATAAACACCAAAATAACACTTGGTCTTTTTTTAGATTTTAAAACTCTTCATCAATTTTTCAACTGCAACTGGTGGAACGGCTTTGTTTAGGATTTTTTACAACAAAATATTTTCACTATTGTAACATAAAACTGATTCAAAGATATATATAAGAGATTAATAATTCTGTTTCACTGAACACTCTGTATAAGCTTATTATTAGAACGATATTCATTTTATTTCATCTTCAAAGTGTTTCTTCAATTATTTGTTTTCTGATGGAAAACTCAATGGGCCAAAACTTTCCTCGTGTTTTAAGTAACAAATATATGTAGTTTCAATTAGAGTCCAAAAATCAGAAATGGAATTGAGAAGATATGTTTAATTTTAACCACTTTGTATAAATTAAATACATTCAATAAGTAGTTTTGCTTTGTTTGCAAAGATATTCAGGTAAGGTTTTAATGATATTGCAGTCGGTTATTTCTAAAATATAAGTTTTTTCAATTATACTTTAATTGCAAATTTAATAACCTTGAAAGTCTAATTTGATTAATTATAAATTTAAATTAAGTCGGAAAAACTTGTCATCTTTTTTCGAATTCACAATTAAATATGAATTTTATACTTTAATTTTTTATGAAACGCACATGTACTTGATTTATCAATACGAATTATTTAATACAAATATGGAATTGTACTTGAAATATTTGAACGAATTTAGAACATGATAATTATACTATAATCAAGGTAGAAAAACTTGTTTTCTTTTAACACATTTTTATTTAATTATATTTTAATGTTAATTATACTTTAAATTAAGTCGAAATAGCTTGTTATCTTTTAAAATATTTTTGAATTCACAATTAAATATGGGTTTTATATTCTAATTTTATTACAATGCGCACATGGGTAATATATAAATTTATCAATACGAATTACTAATACGAATATTAAATTGTACTTGAATTATTTGAAAGCATTAAGAACATGATAATTATACTTTAAATGAAGTTGAAAAAACTTATCTTCTAAAATATTTTTACTTAATTTTATTTTTAATGTAAATTATACTTTAAATTAAGTCAAGATAGCTTGTGATCTTTCAAAGCCTTTTTGAATTTGCAATGAAATATGGTTTTTATATTCTAATTTTATTACGAAATACACTTGGGTAATACGTACTTGAATCATCAATATGAATATGAAATTGTACTTGAATTATTTGAACGAATTAAGAATATATTAGAACTTTAAGTATTTATATTCTAATTTTAAACTTATAGATTATTTGTTTAAAAAAATTAAATATTTTTTATGAAGATATTTCAATATTTTTGTCAACTAGATACAGAAAATAAAACAAAACAACTAAAACAGAAAAATAATATTTAATTAAAGAAAAAGGAAGCATCGATATAATTGCTGCTTCATATGCTTCATTTTCTTCACTACATGAATTATTCACTTGAAGCTACATAATCCCAACATTTGGAAACTTTGTCGTGGAATAAAAGCATTCAAAAGTGGGCTACTTTTATAAACCCATTACTTAATTCACTACAAATAAACTTTTTTTATTTATGTCTGTTGGTATTTAAAAAAAATGGTATCGCTAAAATATTTGTCTTTTTATTGTTTGCCATTAAACTGAGAGACGGTGGAATATTTTAGTTCAGAAGCGTATGAAGTTGTTATTAGGAAATAAAACTAACTTCTTCAATAACTGGGTACGAGGGATTCTGGGATGCGCAATTTATTAAAGAAGTTACTGTACTAATGAAAACGCTTGAAGTACATAAATTCTCAAAGAAAAAGAAACTAATAAGAGTGAGTTTTAAAGTAAATATTTCAAGAATAATGTCTTCAATTAAAATTAACGTCCATGACCTTTAAGATTTTATGTGAAGCAATTCCATTTGACAAATTCTTCTTTATAAACTTCCATTTTAATTTTGAAAAAAATATTATCAACTTAATTGCCATTTTCTTTCTTAGAATAAAAAGAATCATAAAATATAATTGTTTCATGATTTGTTTTTTGAAACTTTGTCTTTCTAATCTTTTATTTACAACAGAAAAACAGGTGGAAGAATATCAAGAAACAAAATTGTTTTTTATTATTTTATTTTTCATTATCTTTTCTTTCACAATTTAAATGCCTAACCAAATAAAATTATACATGTTTACAAAATAATGATTGTAAATGATATTGTATATGTTAAAAGTCATTTTTTGCAAATCTTTACCAATTATAGACATTTTATTAGGAATTTATATTTTAGCATTCTTTATTAAAAATATTTAATAATATAATAATTTGTATAACCAGTTACTGTAAGTATCACCTTTCATTAAATTTACGCTGCTGTTTTTCGATATCAAAGGGTATCAAAAACGTTTCATTTAATTAAAATTTTTGTTCTCAACATAATCACCAATAAAAGTTTCAGTTGATAAAGTTGTCCTATTTCGTAGAATTTAGCATCTAAAATTTTAAATACAATACTTATATAATTTAATATTTAATTTAAATTATTTAGTACATTTCTTTCAACGTTAAATATCAAGCTTGAATTCTGAAAATAATTTAAATAGTTCAGCACTACTTTTAGAAAAATTTTCAAAAATAAATCATGACAGATATGGCATGGGTTTTGCGACAAAATATTTTTAAATATTATTTTAGTTGATTGTCTTCATATATAAATTGCTATAATTTGCTGAATAATATGGAAATCTGCTAAAAAAACTCATCATAAATCTTTTATATATTTCATTCTTAAAATTCAATACATTAGTTACGTTATTGTAGGAGATTAATATAAAAATTACGTTTTTATAAATTCCCGATAAAAATTATTACTTCAAAATTTATAATAAACTGAATTTTTGATAGAAATTATTTATATTTGCATCCATTATTTTTATTATATTATTAGTATATACTTGTAACTGTATTGTACTTCCTTAGAAAATTTTAGATATTTTAATACATGTCAGGATACAAATTTCTTTTTCTTATTAGCAATTTTTTTTGTATCCCATGACTCTTCTTTTTACGTTTTGATTTCTTATTACATCTTCTATGATTCTTAAATTATGGTCAGTATATCTTAGGGACTTAGAAAGATTCTCAAATAGTTTTAATCAAGTTTAATCGAGAAAATCGAACAAAACAAGTAATAAATCGTTTAAATGTGAAAAAGAAAACAATCGAAAGCACTTGAATTTATCAATTTTCCAATTTATTTTGTTTCGATTGGAAGCCTTAAAAAGTTCTCGTTTTTGGTAGGATTAAAAAACTACAGTTACGAATAAAATGCTGCTTTTAAAAAAATTGTACCGTCTCAGCCGGTCATGTATAATAAAAAATAGCTAAATATACTTTTTGCTAGTTCTTAATATCACACGTTTCAAATCTTATAAAGGCAATATAGTACTCAAAATAAATAATCTAACGATAGCAGTGGTATCATAAAAGGGAATTTTCGTGTAGAGTTTTGTGGAGAGATGAAAAATTTAAATTGATAGTTATATGAATAGAAACAATGTAATTCTTCATCTCCCCCTATCGCCAAACTGTCTATCCAGTCCCCCCCACACCTATATATTTTGAATATGGACATACTTTATATTTTATACCATTGGTGGAACTATTTATAGTATTACATAAAATGTCATTTCTATGATTATCACGAATTTTTTTACTGATTTTTTTGTGTGTAAAGGGTCTGAAATTTGACATCTAATCATTTTCCAACTCTTATTCTAAATTCTCCGAATATCTGAATGATGTGATAAGAATTTTCATCAATTAATTTTACCAATCCTTAATTATTATGAAAGGCACCAATAAAGAAAGCCTGTTTTTTTATTAGTTACAGAAATATATAAATGAACAATATTTTTTTTTCATAAATCTTTTATTTCTAAACCTTTTAAACCCTAATTCTGTCAAAATATATTTCCTTCAGGTCAAAGTTTCATAATTTGGTTTTAATATTATTAATTCATAATCATGAAATGTTTAACATTTATAAAAAAACGATTAAAATTAATACTAAATTTTCAGACAATCTGAATAATATGTTAACCAAGTTGTTCTTATAATTTTCCCAATAGTCAATTATTGGAAAAGACCCCATTGAAGAAAGCCTATTATTATTATCAGTAACACAAATATATAAGTTAATAAAAAAAATTTCATAGACTTTTTTTCAAAGTATTATAAATTTTAATTCCATTAGAACGTATTTCCATCTGAATAAGTTTTCATAATTTTGCTTCAATACCTTTACTAAATAATTATAAAACTTTAGCAATTTATATATAATATTTCAGAATCATATTAAATTATTAGATACAACTTTTAAAGGTAGGAAAATCATGAAACAAAACAGATTTTACTTCCATGGATTTCCTCTTTTCTTGTCCGTAATTTCTATTACTTTTGAAATCTTAGCAATCAGTCTTTAAAGGAGTGCTATGTAATTTAAGAAGTATAAATGTACAGCAAGCTACACTGAAGTAAAAAGCGGAGCTTAAGAAAAGAATCGTAGCCTTGCGTGTACCGTTGTTCCCATTCCGAACTGTGGAGCTATACTGTTTCCGTGATTCTTTCCAATTTTCCTTCACTTGTTGAAATATTAATATCTGTGTCTTCCAGTCTACGTTACAACTGTTTAGTAACTCTTCCGATTCAGCTACACGCACGGGAACATCCGAAACGTGGTTTCCGGTAATCGTATTATACCGGAGAACATAACAGCTGTGATTACTGCTTTGTTGTTCGAAAGGGTGTATTCGGAAAGACGGGGTTTTGCTAAGAGTATATTAAATTTATTTTACTTGTTTGAAAGCATTATTTCAAAGAATATTAAGGGAATTTATACGAAGAATATTTATCAGATAGGTGTTTTTTTCTTTCGAAAATATAGTAAAAAAAATTTTAATAAACGACTGCCTGGAAATGTTCAAAGATTCATTTTCACAATCTCTCTCTGTTATTCTTCAATTATTTGTTAGCATATTTTATTTTCACCAAAACGATAATAAAATTTATCTTTCAATTCCTACTATTAGATCACACTCTCCCTATATATTTTTAGATGCATATATATCGTTCAAATTTTTCAGTCGTTGATAAAATACTTTTTGTTTATCCACTCAAGTTCAAGTAAACTTGTAGTAGATTACAGTTGATGTTAATACAGTTTTTTCAAATATAATTTCATTAATTTTTTATTAATTAATTAAAAACTATCTTTCCTGCCTTTATAATAGTTCTTTATAGTATTTGTAATTTTTAGGTCGAATAACCTGGTTGGTAGGGTGTTGGATTCGCATCCCTTATGCTGCGAGTTCGAAACTGGTCATAAAGTCTCCATGTATGGAGTTATATCACTGGGGATACTGAGTCAAAGGGGATAGTTATTCGAGAGTCCATAAGCGCAGAAGTTACTGTACCCCTCCTTCCGTTGTAAAGCGAAACACGGGAACAACAATCGTAATTAATTTTTTTTTTAAAGTAACTAAAATAAAAAAATTCTAATTTCCAAATTTTTTCCTAATATCCAAAATAAGAATTGATTTTAAAAAAATGTTTTTTTTTTATTTTACTTGTTGTTAAAGTACTTTAAAAATTGTTTTCATGTCATTTACTTGCTAAAAGCTTTTATCATTATATTTAAATTTTTGATTTCTATGATTGCTAGTGAAATGGATTAAAATATTTTTAATATATATATATTAGTTCCATCATACGGGTTAATGACCTTTTAGGTCCACTTATGTATCCCAAAATTCTAATTCTAATTTCTCAAATTGTTTCAATTCAAGTCGAAATCGCTTTTATTTTTACTTTTTATTTGAATTATTTTAAATTGCTTACCATTGAAATTTTTCAGTATGTAATTTATTTAACATGTAATGTAAATATACTTTAAATTAGAGGATAATACTAAATTCATTACCACTGTCTATAAGTTTGATAATATTTGCTATGTAGACGATGCGCAAAAAGGTTAGAATTATATTTTGGAGCTTGCTTAAATAAAAATTAATGTGTGTTAAGAAATGTTTTTGTGACAACAATTAATAATGAAAACAATCATATTTGAGGAAAGATCATTCATAAAATATATTATTATAAATATTTTCCCTCTTAAAATATTGCCAAGGAAAATACACAAAAGCTGAAATATGCACAAATACGCCATTTGGAGAAATCAACAACATACAAGCAGCAGACTTTTACTAAACAGCTGCAACAATCAGATTAAGTGAATTTTTTATTTTGAAATCAATATTCAAAACAAATATTTCCTTAAACTGTCGAATTTAAGCGTAAACATCCATTTATATGTGGATGCGACAACTATATTGTGGTGAGCGTACTAATTTTCATAAACCTATCATGTCAAATGTCGAGGATGGCAGTTGAGCCGGCATATTTCTTTACACTTCCTCGCAAATTTTACGGGGTAGTATGTGATTTGTTAGGAATAATTTGATGTAAATGTTGTTTTAGTTTCATATAATTCTTATTTATCTTCATGCCAAATAGTCATATTGAAAACCTGATTGATAACTGACATTTTTGTTTTGTGTTTTTATGTGTAATATTAACAAACACGTAGTTGTCCATTTTTAACCTTATAAATATTGGTTTATCGTGAATGGTTTTAGAAGGAGATTCATATTTCAGACCAAGTGTAAGAAGTTATTTATGTTAAGGTGACCAGGGACTCTTAAAATGACTTTTTGGATTTTTCACCTTATTAATTTGAAATTTTACGTGCGCTATTAAAGATGACACACACAATTTTAAAGCATTATGTTAATTTATTTACAATGAGGGCAGTTAATATAATATTTAATAGCGATAAATAACGTGAAGGAAAAATGATCCAAGCACCCCAAATTTGTTCGAAAGCACCCCAATTAATATTATTACTTACTCTAAAACTTTTGAAACAAAAGTTGGAATTAATCCTGAAGTTTGAGTTGAAGATATTAATAAAACTTTTTTTAAAAATCAGTTTATTATTTGATATCTCCAACTCAAACTTCAGGATAAATTCCAACTTTTGTTTCAAAAGGGTTAGAGTAAGTAAAAATTTTAATTGGAGTGCTTTCGAACAAATTTGGAGTGCCTGGAACATTTTTCCTTCACGTTATTTATCGCTATTAAATATTATATTAACTGCCCTAATTGTAAATAAATAAACATAATGCTTTAAAATTGTGTGTGTCATCTTCTATAGTGTTACTCTTAATTCATGTAAAATTTCAAATTAGTAAGGTGAAAATTGCAAAAAATCAATTTAAAGGTCCCTGGTCGCTTTAACAATTTTTTCCCTTAATATATGCATATTATACATTACCACTCAAGTGATGCACCATGATTCCACTTTGTTTTCTACTAATGATGATTATGTGAAGGAATATTGGGATAACTTATTTGGAAATCAGCAGAAATTATCTGAAATTGAAATGTTTTCCTATTAGAATTTTTAGCTTATTGTAAATGTGAACAAAAACAAATAAACGACTGAAAGTTGGCCAATTCAATTCATTCTATCGACTTCAAAAAAGAACTTATTATTAACTGTTTTACTCTCTCATAACTATACAGTTCTTATGGGAACACACTTTTTCAAATTTAAAAATAGATAAATTAAACACTATACTAGTGATTACACAGTTAACTTTCAACACGTATGCTAGCGATCAGCCATTTTACTTAACAACACGTGTACTAGGTATTGACAATCAAACAATGCGTAATAATTTTATTTCTTTGTAGTAATTAATAAATTAAATTTGGCTTCAATATCTAGATAATTCGCATTTGAAAGCAGCTTTTATATATTATCTGCACATCCTTCTAACCTTTGATTCAAATCAGCAATAACATAGTAACTAACTGTTATGAATAAATTCAAAATGAAAATTCCAAAATACTATTGCTAACGAATCAAAAACGAAGCTTATTCAATTTCAATGAACTTTAAGATTTTTATGGTGATGATGAACTATTTAACATAAGGAAGGAGGTTACAAAATAAGGTTTCAATATTTCACGTTTCTTTATTTAATAAATATTCATTCATTAAAAAGATAGAATGTAATGAAAACAAAACATAGATTTTTGGGAGCACTAATGGCATTTTTATAGAAAATGTAAATGATAGCTAGTTGGTTTTCCATATCATTATTAATCGCCAATTAATTACCTGAAATCTTATAATCAGCATGATTATTAACATATTCAATATTCTAATAATGAACGTGATTCCTTTACTTATGCATCTCAACGTTAATTACGATTATTTTAATTATCCACATAACTAATTGATATCTCCATAATGTATGTATATTCAACAGGAATGAAGTCTATTAGTTTACTTATTATTCATTTGATTATGGTTTTATTAATATTAAAAGCATTTGCTGAATATAAAAATTTTGGAAACGTGAAATTACGTACAATTTCATGTTTTTAAGAAATAAGATATGATATCTTAGAGTGTTTAGGATTAATCCTAGATGTTATTTAAGTATTAAATTCTATAATTGATTCATAATTTCATAAGTGGATTATTCAATGTTTAACTTAATGCAAATTATTCAATATTTTTCATTTTGAAGATGCAAGAACGTTCAGCTTTTGAATCGTTTTTGAAGGTACAACTTTTTAACTTACATAATATATATTTCACTGATTAAGAAAGTTTAAATTATATAATTATAATATATATTATTAATTTGTCAATGAAATTATATTTATAAAATTATAATATATCTTTCACTGATCAATAAAATTTATTTAAAATACATCAAGTATTATACTTTTGGTTTGAAATAAAATATCGTTTTTCTTTGTCTCAAAGGACAAAAATGTTACATTTCAAAATTAAATTAGACAATAAAAAGTAAAACTGATTACACCACTTTATTTTTAAAGTATATAATGTATACATTTTAATCTCATCTATTTGATTGAAATGTTAAATTGTTTACTGAATAATCTGTGGAAGCATCAAATGATTGTTAAGCCCGCAAATGAAAGGTCGAATCACGATCTTATTTGAAATCTTATAAAGTTTGAAAGATCATTTTAATTTTAAAACCTAATATTATTGAGATTTTGAGAAGTAATAAAAAATATACTATTTTCTATTATGTTTTACAATTAAGAGCAGCACGAATGGACTCAATATTTTGGGAGAAATTTCCAATTAATTTACTTTTATAACTACTAAAAATACAATATGGAATATTTAAAATACATTATTCATAATAAATAAAAGATATATTTTATGTTATAGCTTGAAAAGAAAGTTCAAAAACTTCTATTATCAAAGATAATAATTCTAAATGTCTACAAACGGGACCAAGAAAATTATTTTTCACTTCAGTGATAAAATTAAAAATGATTGTTAAATACATGGGGCTTCCAATTTTAAATAATTAAAATCTGAGGATAATATGCATTATTTACCTATGGTGACCAGTTGCTTATACATTAATGTTGATTGTATTTACTTTAAACTAAATCGAATATTTATAATTTAATGTCCATAAATACTCAAACTGTCAAGCATTGAACACGTTTTATTTTTATAGTCTCGCATATGTTATGTTCAATGTGTGTATGAACTTTCTAAATAGGCACTATTCCCATGACGTCATATCGCAATGAAAAACTCAATCGTATGTTTTATAACTTCCTCTGTGATGCAAACTCACTTTTGATTAATCTTATAACGAGCACAGATATAAAATAGAATTATTCTTCCTTAACTGTTGGCAATGAAAGAGAGTTCCACAACTAAATAATTGATGGAATATTGAAGACATTTTGAATTTCAACCATCAACCATCAACCTTTAACTTTAACAACCTAGTTTGTTGTATGAAATACAAAAAAAATGTATTTTACGAAACAAATTGCTGAAGATAAGAAAAATCTTTCATGGATATTAGATTCATAATATCAAAATGTGTGTATTGGAGTTTTAAAACGGTACAAAAACTATGTTTGATCAATATTTGTAGAAATCATCGCTGAAAAAAATGTGTAATTCTTAATTAAATTTTAAAAAGTGTTTCCTGCTGCAAATTTTTAGCTTCCAAGTATATACATATATATATATCCCAAATTTTGTAATTGTTGATCATATTTTTCTGACATGTAAAACTGATGAATTTTATCATCAATATTATTATTATTATTATTATTATTTTGACATGTAAAACTAGATTAATATTATTATTCTCTAATAATAATATTCATCTTTATTATTATTAGAGAATTTTCTTTCATTTTATTATGATTTTGGAGAGAACCATAACTATCCAAAAATAGCGAGTCCAATGATATTGCAACATCACATGCGTTTTATAATAAGTACTATTGTGATAAACACATTTTTATCTGCTATTATAATGCTTATAAAGACGATTACTTTAATTGGACCCAGATTGCATGATATATGACTAAAATAGCATATATAATGACAAAAGAATAAATAAGTTTTCAACGATATTTTGAATTTTTTGATATTTTCTATGAGAAATATGAACGAAAATATCTAATTTACTAATATATATATATAAAAAGAATATAAAAGTCATGTCTAAAAGAAATCGTACAGTATTTATCAGAAGGATGAATTAAATGAAAAATTTAGTTCGCCTGTTTATTCTTGTAAGCTATTTTACAAAACTATTTTCAAAATAAAAATATTTAAAACTTCCGAGAAATGAAAATCTCTGTCTGTAAAGGAAATTGTAGAGGCCAAAATGAATGCTTCTATTACATTCCCTTGAGAATAAGGAGAAAACTCTGAACTTAATTTAAAATCTCGCAATGAGGCATGTCATATATTTTAGCCTTACATGTCTGGCAGAAATAAGTTGTTTATTTTTCCAGATTTCCTACATGTATAGGATGGAAAACGGTAAGTTCATTAATGAAATGAAACTTAACTGATTTCGTTAGCCAAGCACCATTTAATTTTTTTAATAATAAATATTAATTGGAAATTTGTTTACAGGTTTGATAAATATATATTTTAGTAAGGCAATGAAACTTCGAAAAATTTTTACTGTGCGAGTGGAATGTTATAACAACATTAACAATCATCATTAAATTTAATATATTTCTATGAGAAATTATTCCAAATATTGTGTTTATGATAATTTGTTCCATGAATATGCAAGATTCCAGAAATTATACATTTTAATTTGGTATATGACTTTTTTTTCTTTTTTGATCAGAAAACTGTTGTTTACTTCATTAGCATCGAATATTAATACTTGCAATATTTTTAAAGAAAAAGTGTCTGTTCAGTAAAAATAAGTAAAAGTTTAAAAATGATTTGTGAATAAAAATTCTCAATTAAATTGAACTCTTGAATTGGGTATTAAGTCAATTGAAATATTCAATTTTGCTGTAGTTATAAATATAATATTTTTTTACTTTTTTTTGTTTATTATCATCCATTAATCCCTCACTTTTTAATAAATTCCTTTTTCTATTTTAATAAGGTTTTACTATTAAATTTAACTAATATTTTTCAACGAATAAAGTTCCACAAATAATTTCTTTGAAAAATTTGGCAAAAGGTTATTTTTCGATGAAAGCAATCAGCCCATTCTTTTACCTTTTAAAAAACAATGTATTGGAATCGAAATAATATTGGTGTTCATACATACGTTTATTGGTTATTTTATTTGTAACTAACTACTTTATAAAAAGGATCTGTGATGAAATTGATGTAAAAATATTTCATTATCTTTATCAAATTTTTGTTAAATGTTAAGTTATTGATTAATATACAGTAAGTTTGTATTTGCCAACACAAGATTGACATAACATAAAGAATATAAGAAGGATTTATGCCATAAAACTTCAATATTTTGAAGAACTTACAAAAACATAGCTGAGGAAAACATAGTGGCAGATAAGTGGTGTTTTTTTGGGGGGGAAACACCACTTCTTTAAGTTGTATAGTTTTTATCTTCACTTTTACGATACAAATTATCTTTAAAAGTATTTTATTTCTCATAATAAACCTTCTGTTTGAATAATTACATTAAAAGAAAAAGTAATTAAATAATTCTTTAAGCTCAATTCCCGTTTTTCCTGTAATTATCGAAATTTCTATAAAATAATAATCCTGAAAATGGCACTCTAAAGATTAGTTTCCATGATAGATATTTTTTCATAAATTAAAGATTACTTTCCACTAATCATAATGAAAAATTTGAAAATTTAGCTTTATTTATTTATTTACATTGTAGAGACTGTACATGATTTTTTATAAATTTAAGCTTGTAGACTTTTGGAGTCCTCAGTCATTTTAACAATGTAGAGCAAATATTTTGGGTATTATAATTATTTACAAGTCTCTACAACGAAAGAATACTTTTCAAAATACAAATCTATCGCAAATCTATCTTGTTGAGCTTATCCTTGATTGTTTTCGTCTTTTAAAAATAGCAGCAAGATTAATTATATTATAAATACTTAATTTTGAAATTCAACAAAATAATCAAGTCATAAAGCACAGTAATAACACCAGTAATTTTTAAATTTTAAGAATTATGGTACTCAGGAAGAAAATAGACAAAAATTTACAATACTAATAAAACTATGAATTTTCTTAATTTATAAATATAAAGATACGCTTTAAAAATTATATCAGTCTGATTTTTAATAAAAGTTGATCGGGAAAAATATTGATAAATTATTTATTGCAACAGTGGTTATGCATCAATTTTTTAACCGAATGCGGTTGTTGTAAAATTCGGAAAAAGACAGTAATTTAAGATGGAAAAATACATAAGTAATACTTAAAAATATAAAAATAAGTTTGCTTCAAAAATAAATTTAAATAGCATGGGATTTCACTATATTTATAAAGCTAATTGATACTTCAATATATATACAGGGTGTCCAAAAAGGTCCCGTGCTGATGATTTGTGAATTTATTTTACAAAAACAAATGGTTTAAAAAGAATTATTTTTATGCCAATGATAAAAAGCACTTTTAACATAACTGAAGAAAAAATACTGAACTTGCATTTATAATAAATGTTCAAAATGTCCACCCTTTTCTTGGAGACAAAGCTGAACTCGTTCGGGCATGTTTTTCGAAACGCGTTTTAACATGCTAGGAGTGATTTCGTGTATCCTTTGGGTAATTGAAATTTCCAAATCATCTATTGTTTGAGGACCACCTTCATTAATTTTGTCCTTTAAATATCCGCACAGAAAAAAGTCCTGGTTGGTCAGATCAGGGGATCGAGGTGGCCAAAGATTTTTTGAGATAAGTCGATCACCGAAAAAAGCTTCAAGCATGTCCATGGTTTCATTACTCGTATGGCAAAATTTAATATATTTGAAAAAAAATCATGGGAAATGATTTTTTGAATTTGGAGTACGGGAACTTTTTGGACCCCCGGGTAATTTTTTATTAAACAATAAGATGCATTCTTTTCTTGCATCGATTTTTAGGGTTTTTTAACAATATTTGATTATTTTAATACTGGTTGCAGTGGCATCCCCAGTTTGTTCTTCTATTGACTTCAAATACTACTTCTAAAAATAGGTAAGTTTGTCTATTTTTAAATGGTTTGTTTTTTATTATTCTTTCATATAACTTTTTAAACTATAAAAAGATGTTCAGAAATGACGGTAAAAGTTTTAATAAAGTTAAGTAAAAATGCCATCAACATATTTCTTTTGTTTTTAATTTTCCCTTGTAACATGTTAAGTTGCAATAGAATTAAGATGTGACGAGCCATTTGATTAAGTTGACGTAATCCTCTACCCGTTTTTTGAATCATTCAAAACTAAGATTATCACAAATCGTTTCAAGTGCTTTATATTCATTTATGAAATCTGAAATTAAATAATATCACGTTTGATATTAATCAAAAACAAATTTCATTTGTATTATTGACATGAGATTTTAAAAGGTTATAGAGCTTCTTTTTATTAATACGAAAAATGAATCGGTATATGTGAATTAAAATTTATAAATATAATTTCCATTATAAATATTTTCATTTCACTATATTATTGACGACATTAGGAGACGAGACAAACCTCGTAACATTTAAGTTTGAGAGAGCACAGCTAAAACTTCTAGAATAAAGTAACAAAAAAAAGAGTAATATTAACGTTTGCTACATTTTTCTATGTTAGCTGGAATAACCAATAGCAAAAAGAAGAAAAATAAAGAAGAAAAAAAAAAAGATAAAATGTTCTCTCTATTGAAATAAATGAAACATGTTTTTAGGATTTTGGAATATATTTTACGAAATAAAAAAAAACATAGATTTCGCTGCCATATCAGAAAAGGGGTATAACATTTACATGAATCGAATGATGCATCAAAAAATCATTTGAAACTCAAACACAGGACTTGAGCAGAAGGAAGGAAATGTTGGAAAGGAGCCAACATATGTGTAAAGTACATTTGGTATAAAGCACAGTTGTAAAAGTTCGATCATTGATAGCAATAATAATAGAATAAGACATTTCTATATAAAAATATTCGAAACGCTATGCATGCCTGGTTACATTGCAAAGTTTTCCAAGTATCTCACTAGCTTTGGATCATTTGGATCATCAATGTATTTTTGCAGGGCAGAAAATGCCTTGAAAAGAAGTAATAGTAAAATGTTTTATTAAGCATTTTAGACAGAAAATGTCAGAAAGATTTCTACAAGGTTTGCTATAACTTAAAAATTGAATATCAGAATTTTTGCAATTATTTGGATTTAATTGTATATTTAGTAACTTTGATATTACAATAGTAGCGAATATATAATGAAATTTGTGCGTCGAAAACATATGAACCATTTTTCAATATTTATTTTAAAGCAATGCATTTTTTTTCTAAGAAACTTCGGGAAAATTTTATTTATTTTATATGAATTAATGCTATACTTGCTAAATTTTCATGAATGAATATCAAATCAATAAAAACAATTTGGTTTAATTGTCTGTGTTAAAATTTCTACGGCAATGAACTTTTTACCCTTTCAGTTTGTCTCATATAACATTATATTACTGTGAAAAAAGAATATAAGCTTTGAATTTTCTCTCTCTCTCTCTCTCTCTCTCTCTCTGTGCGTGCTTACACGCGCGTTTTCTTGTATACAAATAAATTTGCTACTTCCAAATAAATGTCGAATCTACATTTGTACTTATCCCTTATATTTATATATATAAGGGATATATAAGAAATATTTGTAGTTTGTACCAAGAAAATTTGTAAATGCATAAATAAGCATGATGAAAAAACATTATTCTCACCGACACTTCTAAACTACAGGGAATGTATATCTTTTTTATAATTTTTTTATCATCAACCTCTTCGGTAAGTAAAATATTTTCGTGCAATTTCCCATGAATTACAATTTTATAGAGCTGCAACTATTTATGGTAACCTTGTATTTAAATGCTTTTTTGTGCTGTATTTAAGGAGATAAATGCCAGCTCCCCTTATGGTTCATCAATATTGTTGCGTATTTAGCGTAGCGGGTTCGGATTGAATGGACTTTGTATGAGGACACAAACAAATTTATTTACAGCTATTTACAGTTATGTACAGGATAATTGACAGAGTAACAAATTCAGATAAATACAATCCAGCAATAATCAATCACTCACAGCGTAAATGCAAGTCTTACGCACAATAACCACAGTTTGCAAAACAGCTATAGTATAGCGCAGCAACAGTAAATCACAGCGAGCTCAATAACACAGCGTTAACAGCAAACGCAAACACAGCTCACAAATCCTTTAGTCCAGCGAGACGCTTTTTATTTCAGAGTCAACTCTCAAGTAACTAACTCACGCCGGCTACTCGTCCTTATATAGCCGAAAAGCGCATGCACCTGAATCTCTTGAAAATTCTCAAAACATCGCGCACAATCTAGCGGCTACTAGACTATTCCTTTCGCCAAACCAATCAAGCTGGCACGAGGCTCCTCGCCAAACGTCGCCAACTTTGGCGAGTTTTCGTGCCGCTCGCCCGCTTGTAACATCAACCTTTATCATCAACAATTTTTTTTATCATCAACCTCTTGGGTAAGTAAAATATTTCCGTGCAATTTCCCATGAATTACAATTTTATAGAGCTGCAACTATTTATGGTATCCTTGTATTTAAATGCTTTTTTTGTGCTGTATTTAAGGAGATAAATGCCAGCTCCCCTTATGGTTCATCAATATATAATGACTTTTAAATAATTGTTAATTAATATATTTTGCTATTCTTTTTTAAAGTGTGAAACATCAATTTTCTTAGTGTTACTGTCATATATATTTTAGATATTCTAGGCATTTTATGCTCATTTTTTAAAAGTTCTTTTAGATACTTTCAAACAATATATAAATAAGTTGGTACTTTATACCATAAGTGTTAATTGCTTATACACTAGATGTTGTTGTGTTGTGACTAATGGCACTTGCCGTGGACAAGCCTCGCTGATACAACAGCAGATTTTAAATCGGATATATACGTCTCTTGTTTAACAAGTAGCGCCATCTAGGGCCAAGAGTACGACTTAGCTAAACACACGTCACAACCCTTTTTAGGGGGCGGACTACCTTCATGCAAATTCAATATACACTATATAATCATATATTAAGAAATACATTTGGAGTTACAGAATAGCTCCAATTTCGTAATTGCCAAATTGTTTGTATCTATAAAAAACAAAATTCTTTTTTCTTAATACATTTTCTGTTATTTGTTTATTTTAGTACCAAAAATTAATGAGAAATTTATCCTGTATTTTTCATAAACATTTGTATATTCTGTCTATATTATTTTCCGTAAATAAAAGCTACTCCTGCTTTTTATTTTCTTACTGGGGTAGATGATGATAAGTTTGGTGAATATAGAAAGTTATTTACATTATTTTACCATAGAGCTAATTTATAACACATTGACAGTCAGAAATTCCCTTTTATCTGATAGATTGAATTAAACTGATTAATTATAATTTTATGTTGCACTAGTTTGATTATTCAATCGGTCAATTAGTTAATTATTAAAATATGATTAAAAGCATTTATAATTAGGGTCCAATGACACATTTGAATGAAGTAATAAATTATTTCATGTTTTCAGTTCATCCGTTTTGATGCATTTGATCAGTAAACAGGAAACTAAATGCTATCATATTCAATTCGTAATTAATGATACAATGCAATCTCTAATTATGATGCATTGAATTCTGCGTTTTCAATAAATATCAAACTAAAAAACACGCGCTTTAATTTTCATACATATTTATTACTTTCCCAATGAATTTAAATTACGTGTACTCTGTGTTAATATTTATGAAATTCGAAATTGTATGAATTGCAGTTTGGTATAAAATGGGAAAAAAGCCTCTCATATTTGAAATTGAAAACTAAGACATACACAATGCACTTCTATCCTTCTTTGAAAGAAAACAAGAGCCATAACCAATTAGGTCGATTTTTTTGATACCATCTTTGGTAATTGATTTGACCTAAGAATTTAAGTTCATAGTGAAAACACATTTAAGACTATTTTCTTCAATTTCTTGATTTGGAAAATAATAAAGTGGAGTGGTTGTCATCATAATCTTGTATGGTTCCCATTTTTTTCAGAAACTTTCAACCGTAGAGTGGTATGAAATCCTGCGATTTCAATTGAAACCATACATTATTGTTATGGCTGTATACAATTTCAATCGAAATTGTTCTGCTTAGTTCGATGCTTATAATGTTTCCAACAAAGTATTTAAAGCATAAAATATAATCATGAAGTATTTTAAGTCTAAATTTTTAAGCATAACATTCTGAAAGACCATAATTACTTGTTATTTTAATGGTTTTGCACATGCTATGTTGTGTGTGTGTGTGTGTGTGTGTGTGTGTGTGTGTGTGCGTGCGTGCGCGTGCGTGCGTTCTATGGCATCATGTTTCCATTGAATGCATCGCAGTGCGAGTAATCTATTTTCTGACAACATTCTGTCATTCAAGTATTTCTAAATCACTGCTACTTTTCTCGAGCACATTAGCTATGTATGTAATAAGCAATTTTTTTTCTTATATTTCAGTAGTTGAATAAAATAGAACTAAAGTATTTGATGAAACACAATGATAATTGTTGGAGAAAATAACTATACAAAAATAGTATTTTAATTGAAAATTGCCAAAATGTGACGAAAATTTGTATGACTTTGTTTTATAATACTAAACCAGTTAATAAGGATTTCTTTATCAAGTATCAACAGTATGAACAGTTTGAGAAACAATCAAATCATTTGTCTGGTATAATGAATAATTCATTTCTCAAATGATTATAATTTTTTCTTTGCTTTAATTCAATAAGAAAGATATATACGAGAAGGCTTTTCTTATGCTTTATATCTTTTGACATTATTACAGATATTATCATAATTAATGGAAATAAAAAAATGAAAATACTTGAGATATAATTAGATACATTAATAACATTAGATGTTAATTAGATACAATAATATTTATATTTTTTCCAATCTGCAGAAAGAATGCATTTTCAAGTCCCATAATTGCAAAATAAACAAGAGCGACAGCCTCCATAGTTTCCCGCCATTGCCATGAAAGTGTTTTTATAAAATACTTTTTACTAGGAATAAATCTGAAACAAAATTATATGCAGGAATAAGCTTAGTTTCCTATCAAATTAATTCATTTTCTACTTTCCTTTTTCGTGTACCTAGTTAGCATTTTAGTCCAATTTCGAAAAATAATTATTTACATTATGAATAGGAAGGTGGTTATCAAAATAATGGAAACACCTGTGGGGGGGATCGGTTTTGATACGGACAGACATGTCAAAAATTGTGAATAAAACAAATGAACGTGTAAATTTAACAATAGTTCTTATCATTGTACCCAAATATTGCCAAATTTGATGAATTTATCATAAAAGCTGGTTTTCTTATAAATGTGTCTGAATCTAATTATATGAAATAAGTAAGAATTTATGTTCTTTGTTATTTTCACTAAATATTTTATTTCTAAACTTTTGAGAACTGAATTTTTTAGAGAAGATATGCATGATATTGAGGACAATTTACCAGTTATCTGTAGAAATATTCATTGGTTGATGCAGTAACAGGAAATATATTAAATATACAATATTTTAATCCACCATTAAATTTCTATGTTCCAAATGTATATTAAAGAATTGTAAAGAAATTGTACCGAAAAATACAAAGTACAATAGTATATATTTTTCATATTAAATATTCTACCTATTGGTTTTCGTTTTCCAAAAATTTGTATAAATAGTGAGTGTAAAATTCGTAATGTGGAAAAGTTTTTAAAATTTCTATAATGCTGAAGCATTTAAAGAAATGTTTTATAATTTAAGAAATTATGTTAACTGGATTTTTATGAAATGTTTTACTACTCTCATTATATTTGCATTTCTTACTTCATTTAAAGTAAAACTTAATAATCATGACTTCTTCCCAATGGAAGAAAAGTTAACTCATTTCCAAATAAAATTTCCATATTTTCATATTATAAAACACATACCAATTATATGGAAAAAATTCAAACTAATTACATACTAAGTTACTATTCTTTTTCTTTTCCTTGTTTTTGTTTTAAAAAATTAAAATAAAATATTTTATTATCGAATAAAAGAATAAATCTAAGTGAATGTTTTCATTTCCAAAGGAAAATATATATATATATTTCATTTACATTTAAAAGACAATTCTTAACATCATTATTCGTTGTCCAATAATTATTATTAGTTTCATTAGTTTTTAGATAGCTGATAGTGACACATAAGAAATAAGAGAAAAAATAAAATAATTTATTTTATTATTTGCTGAGGCCGAATTTTTCTCGTAAAGTATTTAAGATTCCAAAGTATCTGTTAAACTAAGGTATAAAATTCCTTTCCCGCATTTTCTTTTCTTTAATTTCGTAGATGGATGGAACCTTTAATTTATTTTTCTAAAAGTCTAGACATAGTAAAATAGTTAGATTATTCCATGAAGGTAAAAAAAAATCTAGCTTATTCCAGGTATATTTTGAACATTTTATTCGTTTCTCATATTTAAGTGTTTGAAGCTTACAATGCATGATCTCCTCCATAGATTTTTTTGTAAAAGTAAAATAAAAACTTAATAATTGAACAAGATCATGTTTAATATAATTCTTTATATATGTTTGAGTGACATCGATAAATTGAAGCAAACGTAATAAAATTTTTACACAAAAATATTTTGCAAAGTGTACTGCTCCCTCTATTATTATCGCATTTGGTCCATATTTTTATATTGGTTGATACATTCTTATTGAAAAAAAAATTTCAAGATATTAATTAAACATTTATCTTGAGAATTAATTATAAATTTTAATGCATATTTAATTTACTTTTGTGCAAATTACTTCAAAAATCTAATTTTAAAGAATTTTAAGTTATGATTTTATAATAATTACCAATCAAATTTCTGTAATAATTATTTCCATAATTGTAATAAATTAAAATTTATAAAAATTTTGAATACATTTTTATCTATTTTCTATTTTTTAAAAATAATTATTGTATATGTATATCGCCGCTCTTCGCAGTAGCATTAAATGTATGTTTTGCATACACATTACAATTGTATTATAATCTATATTTTTCTCAATAAATTAAACCAGTCATGCAACCATTCATAAAATTAAATATTCGAATCTCTCGAATATACATTTTCAGTAATTTTAATTTGTAGTTTAATGCATTAATTTTTTTTCATTCTGAATTGCCTGAATTGAAAAGCTAAAACAACTTTAAAAACTTAATTGCCTTTAAAAACTAAATTGTAAAACTAAATTATTGTATTTCATCTATTTAGTTTCTTTTAAGTTCATCAGTAGTAAACAAACTTTATTATAATTTTTATAACCATAGTTAATTCAATTAATGTTAATTACTGGATATTTCTGCTAGTACATTCCTTTCAATAGAAAATTTAAATAGATGTATTCATCTTATTGCTTTGGTTACATTAATTTATCTCAAAGTTCATTTCAAAGAAATAAAGGGCAATCTAAACTAATTAATTAATTAGTAAATATAATCTAATTTTCACAAATTTGTTGAATAATGACTAGATAAATTTAATAAAAATTATTTTCTCTTATAATAAATGAGAAATGTTCATAAAAGTGATATTTTTTTTAAAAATATAGACAAAATAATTTTACTCCTTGATGCATACAAAAAATACTACACCCTTTTGTTTATAATGTGACATATATTATTAATTGAATATTATATTCATTATTATTTATATGAATATAGCTATCTTTATAATAAAGTATAGAAATGTCATCACTACATTCATCTAATGAAGTAATTTTTCTTATTAATGAAAAAGAGTATTTTTTTCAAAGGTACTTCTGGTATGTATAATGCTTAGCACACTAAAAATAGAAATTGAACTTTATATATCATAATACTGATGATATAGCATTTAATTTTCTAAATATATGTTTTGAAACTAAAAAAGCGTGGAATAAATGTTTATACTCTGTGAAAAATATTCTGTCCTAATGTGTTGGATACTGTTTATAGGAACGAATTATCTTTTTTTTATTCTTAAAATAAATACTATTAAAAGATAAATGTTACGAAAGGAATAATAAATTTAAAAGTGTTTTTACTGACATAATCTATTCAATAAGTGCATTATCAAAAAATATTTTTTCAATACTACTTTAATAATTACGAAAAACCCTAATAAAATAAAAGTGATTTTCTAGCAAAATTCAATATAAATACTTTAACAAGATGCAATATAAATAAATATATTTCATTTCAAAATAAAAAATACAGATTCATTAAAATGTTATATCCCTTTCAGAAATAACTTATTTAAAAGAAAACCGAAGATAAACCCATTTGTTTCACAAATATTTTTAAATAACTTTCTCTGGATCATGTAAATGAAAAAAAATTAAACTCATTAAAAAATTAAATTGGAACTTTTACATATTTCAGCAACATTTCTTTAATACTATCATTAAAAAAGTCTGATTTCAGCGTTATTTCTCAAAAGTAGAATGTATACATATATTTTTTCTCTTATTTTAAATTGTCTTTCAAGTATCACTTAAAGGAAATTCAGAAAATAATGAAAAAGAGAAACAACCTTTAAAAGTTTGAGTGATTTATTATAGAAAATAAGAGAATATTTTTTTGAAAATGTTTTTGATTTGAAATGTATTTGAAATAATAAAACATATATTAATAGATAAACTTTATTTAAATATAATTCAATCGTATCTCACATATCCTCCTCTCCCAAAAAATAAAAAAATCGAAATTATATGATTGAATATTAAATAATATATTATTAAAGTCAACGATTATGAAGACATGAATTAAATTAAATTATATATTGCTTATTACATGTTTATGTGTACCCTTTTTTGAGATGAAGAAGACAGAAAAACAAGATCGGTTGCATTTAAAGAAAATTTAAAATTAAAATATTTCAAACAAATAGTGTGTGTGTGTGTGTGTGTGTGTGTGTGTGTGTGTGTGTGTGTGTGTGTGTGTGTGTGTGTGTGTGTGTGTGTGTGTGTGTGTGTGTGTGTGTGTGTGTGTGTGTGCGTGCTTGCGTGCGAGAGAACGAGGGTGGGTGAAAGCAGCCTATCAAATTAATAAAACTACCAAATTTCAAAAAAATGTTATAATCTTCTATTACCTAAATTTTCTTGCTAACACATATTTTTCTAAAGGAAATTTTATAAAAATTAAAGTTGATTTATAACAATTGTGATTTTGTAATTAGTGATTTTTTATGTGAGTTAATATTTTTTCTATTACCTTTTTTATTAATTCCTGTAAAATAGAAAGTACGTATTATTCAATTTTCTAATATCTTAAAAGTAACCCTTTCCTTTAGTTTTTAATGTGTTTTAATTAGTATATTTTAAGTAGTATATTTTTAAGTATTTAAAACAGAAAATGCAATGAGTTCACACTAACAATTTTTTCGTAAAGAAGTAATACTCAGGAAGCTACTGTAGGCACAATGGTCTTCTTTATAGAAATATTGCTCTCTATTTAAAAAGATCTCTTTTCATGTATATCGTATGCTACACTAAACAGATTATATCAACCTATGCTCCTCATAAATTTATAAATAAAGTAAAGTTATATAGATAATTTAATGCTCAAAAAATTTATTTTCAGAACATTTATTGTCGTTGCAGATTTTGAGTTATCCTGATTAATATTAGAAAATGAGCAGAGTTCTGATACAGATAGAAAATCTAAGTAGTATTTCTTTTTATTAAAGTGAAAAATAAAGCTAAAAATCTCTTAAAGTAAAGGAAAAAAGGAGTATTTTTCTTTAATTATAGTAATAATCACAAATAATTTAACTTAATTCCGATACGTCAAATAAAAAATTATAATTTTTCGTAGTTTTGATTGATTGAAATTGAAATTTTTCTACTTAGCAAATTAAGGACTTGTCAGGAACTAATTATCAACTTCAAAACTCTTGTTTTACAAAAAAATAAATAGATAAATAAACTGAAGGATATGTTTTTATAAATTAAAACTTAAAAGAAATTTTGATGACATTTTATGAAAAAAATTAGCCATAATTAGACAATTTTCTAACTTAGATGGATAATCCGTTAACCTATCCAAAAAAAAAGTTGTCTCCATATATTTCATAAATATTATATTTCATGCTGTCATTTATATTTTTTCTGCAATCATAAAAGCCTACATAAATTCAATAAACTTTTACTAAAAGAATAAATTTTATATAATGGTATATTCCTGAAACTGAGAAAATTTTTCTAAACACAACACCATTACCGAAATGTATTTATTTCAGAAATGTATTATTACCGAAATGTAATATGAATGAAAAATGTATTTTCGCAAGCAATTAGATATCAATTTCATTTAAAACCCATTAACCACTGGTGTTGCGTTGACGCATCGGTCAAAATAAATGCGTATACAAATTTAATGGTCAAAATTTTTTATATAATTAAATTTTTAAGTTGGGCAAAAAAGAGAAATATTTCTGTAAAACAATGTTTAACATAAACAATAGTTTTTTTTGTTGACCTTGGATTTTCGAAGAGAAATTAATGGGAAAGAGACATGAGTTTTAGAGGTCAACTACTTTTAGCTATGATCACAGTTTATCACAACATTTCATTCGCAGTTGTTTTCGGTTATCTGGATGGGGGGGAACACATGCTACCCAATGCATCGTTAGCAGTAAAGGGGTAGTTCAGCTCACGATGATAGATCAAATATCAATTTTGCTTTTCGATCGACGGTGTGTGTGTTTCTCATTTTACGCGTATAGAAATGCCAAACGAAAATATATTTCATTAAATGAAGCTCTCAATAAGTTTTATGAACTTGATTCAGAAGACGTTGACAGCGATACTGTAGTTATTCCACCACAGAAAGAAATGATGATATATGCATTTCTGCGGACAATATTTTACCAAATGATACAACTGGACAAATTGAAATGCACTCGAAAAAAATCTATTCTTTCGAAAACAAGAAGTAGTAAAAAAGAGCACTTAAAGTGGGTAAAAAAGGAGCCAGAAACCTCAACCTAGAAGTGAGGAAAAGGATACATTGGAAAGAGTAAAAATGGAAATAGAAGGTAAAACTTGCGGAGAGATTTTTGATCTACTTTTTGGCACTAATGTATTTTCACTTCTCGTAGATCAGATAAATTTTGTACAGGTTACTACGATTTCCTGTATGAAGAGGAAAACAAAGTTATTTTTTTGTTCGTTGGCACGATAACTGTTGTAATTCGTGGTTCAACATTTGGTAAGGTTCAGTGTCTCAACAAGGTTTTCTTTTGTTCAAGTATTTAAAAGAAAAATGTTTTGGTGTATCAACCTCGTCTTGTTGATTAATATAACGAATAAAGGGGAGGAATCGATTTATGTGTTGATTTAGTAGTTAACTACAGATCAGGAATTCGCAGGAAAATGTGGTGGTGGACAATATTGACAAATTACAATATTGTCCACCACCAAATTTTCTTGCGAATTCCTGATCTGTAGTAAGCTACTAAATCATCACGTTGTTTAGTAGCTAACTACAGACTTGTCTTAAAAATGTATGGAGCATAGTTTGGCCTGTATAGTTTGGCCTGTATAGTTTGGCCTGTAAATTGTTTAGTAACTTGTTGCCGCATTTGTTTAGCAACCAGAGTTACTGATAGAGTTTTACAGTTTCAATTTATTCGTACGGAAGAAAAAAATAAATAATTTATTATCAGTAACATAAAAAAAATATTTCCGAAAACAATTAATTTTTAATGGAATTTTCTTTGACGTAGATCAATGTAAAACGTTAATTTATATGAAAATATTTTCTGACATAATGTTAAGGATAAATAATTATTACAAAAATGTTACAAATATTGAGTACGACGTTCTGTAATATTTTTTCTTAGAGAAAGAGCAATTTTTTGTAGTATATGTTTAGCAAAGCTAGAGTACAATCATCTTTGAAACATAAAAAAGAAAATACCTTAAATCTATGAAAAAGTTGCTGGAAAGAAAAAAAATGAATGTACAGATTATATTTCATTTATGTATGATTCTTTCTCTGTATTTCCTACCACTTTTGAAACTATAGGAATGATTGATTAAAAAGTCACTGACCATTTAATACAGTGTTTGTTCAAAAAACTTATGTTGGAGCAAAAGAATTGATTTAAGAAAGGAATCGGAGTTTTGCGTGTTCTACAGAACTACACCGTTTCCGTGGTTAAGCCCAATTTCGCCTTACTTGTTGAAATATTAATATCTGTGTCTTATGCTCTAGGTTGCCACTATTTAGTAACTCTTCTGATTCCACTACACGCAAAAGAACATCTCAAACGTGGTTTCCATTAATCGTATTACCCTGAAGAATGTAAAAGATGTAATTACTGTTTTCGAAAAAAGATTATATTTGAAAAGAAAAGCCCTCTCTAGCGTATACTATAGTTGGTAGGAAGAGTTCGTATAATGACTACTAGAGAATATTTGATAAGGAAGAATAACTATATGAAAAATTTTCTTCGGTGATTGTATATAGTAGATTTTGAAAAATAACTAGGCGGCTTTGGAACCTTCTAACTTCCAGTCACTAACTCTCTGTTGTCTTCGAATCACGGCTGTCCTCAGATTAATGGAGCTTCCTGAGGGATTGATTCCCTCCCTCGACACAATAAATGTAAATTTAAACAATTTGTTTTTAAAGTGTCATGAAAAAAAAGTTCAATTTTGAATTAAAAATGTTTTAGGATTAGTTAAAATTCAGAAGAAATGTTAATTTTTTTCAGTGGAAATAAAGAATTCAAATCCAAAATTAAAGCTTTCATTTCCTTTTTTCCTATCATTTCATCATAGTCAAGATGAATCTGTATACTTACTATGACTTAATAATAATTTTCATTTATCATTTCAAACAATACTGAGCTTCAAATCTTGAAGAAAATTTATCAGGAGACACACAAAGCGAATAGAATGCAACACAAACACACGCACACACACACACACATCAATACATAGTATAAAATGAAGTCTCCTGAAAGCTTATGTACGTTAGAACCACAAAAACACAAGAAATAGTTAAAGTATATTGGAGATATTTATATACGTTTGCAGAGCATTTATTGGGGAAGATTAAAGTACATTAAAATTACATCAAAATAAAAAGAGGTTTTATAATTGCGATTTTAACTTATTCCGCATTCGGGAAAACCTCAAACTGCGCATGGGCAAATAGAAATAGCTGTGGCAGGCATAAGTGTCCCATTTCTTTGTTTAAATCTAAGTTTAAACAGTGAGTCAAATCTCACTATACAGAAGCGAATGAAATTCAACTTCGAAATGATCACCTAAGTTTTCTACGGATACATCATATTTTCACCTTGGTAACAGTCTAATTACATCTGAATGCTATAAAAAATGTTGTACTATAAAAAAAATTTGTAGCTATTTTTTTATAATTTCGAAATATATTTTTATGTTTTTTTTTTGATGATGCGTTATATGCCCATGTCATATCGTGTTTCAGCTAGATTTAAGATTAAAGCTAACTTATCATTTGAGATGCTATGCAACGGTCAAGGCCTTTAAATACTGCTATTATAT
>JAOUZG010026641.1:16047585-16090912 GCA_026289955.1 Argiope argentata | reverse complement strand
ATATATATATATATATATATATATATATATATATATATATATATATACAGAGAGAGAGAGAGAGAGAAGGGCGAATAGCATATAAATTGGTTTATTTTGATAGCATTGCTAAAAGTTGCAATTATTTCAATGAAATTAGATTTGACGTAGAATTAATCGGACAAAAGGTTGAAAATATACCCCCCAAAGCCTCAAAATACCCCCAAAAGCTGAAGTTTTAATCTTATTTTAGATTACACTAAAAGGAAAATTTGCCTTTTTGATTCTTATATCCTCAGAGATTTGATTCTTTTAAGTGCTTACTATCAATCTTCTAAGTAAAATCAATTTTCTTAAATCTTTCATCAAAAGTGGTAAATAAGATATCTTATTTAATATTAGCTCTTAACCAACATAATTAGATTAAAATGCTTTATTCACAATCCCCGAAAGCATTTAAAAATTTTCAAATGTTAAAATCAAAGTCATGCTTACTCGGGCTCTAGTTATAAAATACAATTTTTGTTGGAGAGGTAAATCCGAAAGTCTAAAGTGCAGAAAGTGGTGTCTTGTGTTTCCAATTACTCATGGATGCAAAGCTTTCTTTGTAACAAAGCTGCTAATCTACAAGTACAAATACACGATTGTATTGGTGAAGGCCGATTAACGGCCTGAGTCGGTTGATTCTTATTTAAGAATTTCTGCTTTATTTAAGAGTTTTTGGGTTTTCGGAGAATGAATCGGAAATAGTGCAAATTATGGAAGATTTATGTTCATTTCTAAATGGATGGAAGTGTATTTTTTATAAAAAAGTAATAACTTTAAATAAAACATTAGGCAGTATAAACAATTTATATATGCTAATTAATCATTAGTATTTTGTCAAAATTTAATATGTTGATTATTTTTCAGAATGACACTTTAGCAAGAATTCAGGAAAAATAAGCATTATAACAGATTTAAATGAACTTTTTAAAAATAATGTAACGTCTATTTAGTAACCATTTTGTGTAATAATATAATATATTAGATGAATCTAATGTAATAATATATCAGATGAATCTAATGTAATAATATATCAGATGAATCAGATGTAATAAAAAATCAGATGAATCAAGTGTAATAATATCAGTTGATATAAACATCAAACCAAACTAAATTCCAAGATAGCAATTCTGTCTCTACAACCAAAGGCAACCAGATGCTTGAATTTTCTACGCCAGTTGGAGAATATAGATTAGAGAATATTAATTTCTGTTATTATGCTTTATTTTGTTACTTTTCCGTTAACCAGGTTCTAGTGAAATATAGCCAAATAAAATAGAATTTCCAAAAATCTCTTGCAGGGATTATAAAGCGAAAAATTGCTAAATAATGTAGAATTACGCCAAATTTCTTTGGTTCGCACTTCTAACAAATAAGTGCCTTTATTTTAATTCAAACGTATTTCAGAAAGATTGATTAATTAACAATGTTTAATTTTAAATGCATCAAAAGCTAAGAAAATAAACAGAATATATATATATATATATATATATATATATATATATATATATATATATATATATATCTATATATAGAGATATATATATATATATATATATATATATATATATATATATATATATATATATATATATATATATATATATATATATATATATATATATATATATATATATATATATAGTTCAAATTTTCAATCGTTAATAAAATACTTTCTATTCATCCAATCAAGTTGAAATAAACTTTTTTATACTTGTAGTGGATGACATCTGATGTTGATACAGTTTTATCAAATATTAATTAATTAATTTTTTATTAATTAATTAAAAACTATCTTTCTCGCCTTTATAATAGATTTTTATAGTAGTTCTAATTTGTAGGTCGGATACCTTGGTAGGTAGGATGTTGGATTCGCATCCCTTGTGCTGTGAGTTCGAACCTGGTCACAAATTTCTCCATGTCGTGAGCATTGACACTGGGAGTACTAAGTCAAAGGTGATCGTTATTCGGGTGCTCAAGTTTTCAAACCCTCAGAATCTACTGCACCCCACCTTCCGTTATAAAGCGGAACCCAAAATCAAAAATTGTAATTATTTAATAAAAAGTAACTAAATTGAAATTTGCCCTAATATCCTAAGTAGGAACTGATTTTTAAAAAAATTGTTTTTTATATTACTTCTTATATAACATATTACTGGTATGAAAGATCTTCATCTCATTATCAAATTGAGGTCATAAGTCAAAATAATAACAATTGTTACTACTCATATATTAATAAAAAATGACATTAAATTTAAATACTACTGTTAATAATACCGTTTTCCCATTCTTTCTTAGGAAACGATCGCGAGAAAAAACTTAATGAATCGATTCAGAAATTTCTAAAAAATGAATCCCTATAGTATAATTATTAAATCTTTTGGTGCGATCGTAGTTTAACCCCCTGCTTAGCGCACTTTTCAAAAATCGCCAACCACGATCTAGGGTTGGTATAATAGGAATCTAAGGTTGTTCGAATATGTGAGTTATCTTTATTTCATCAAATGAATGAAATTAATTAACTAATAACTTTGTAAAAGTATGGAAATTATAATATTTCTTTAGTGTTATATTCGGCTACTGGAATTAAACAGCTTGTTCCTTTTATGAGCTATTTAGTTACTTTTTAAGAAGAAAAGCCTAAAGCATAGTTAGAATTCTTTATCAAAAAAGAACATTGCAAGGCCAATAGTAAAAATCTTTATTATATTTTTCGGAAAATGAAATGAGATGCAAAAATGAAATTTAAAATCGTTGAATAAGGCGTGCATTTTTTCTGTTGAAACACAACTGTACATTATTAACAAATTATCATCAAATTGATTTTTATATTGCAGCATTAATGCTCTTTAAAAATTGTATCATCTTTCATTTCATTAAAAAATCCTTTATTTTTTTCTCTTTATAAGTACCAAAACATATTTTTCTTAATTTCCAATGAATCGTTTCGATATCCTTTTTAAAGCGAAACAATACTTGTGAAACAATTTTTACAAAATTTACCTTATATAAATTTAAAGATCTAAAACTATTTACAATTTTTTTCAGTAGATATATTTATAAGAATTTTAATCTTGCTACATGAAAGACATTATTTCACCATTTTTATTTTGAAAGCGCGAAGCAGAAACTGAAATTGGAAATATTAAAAATTGTTTTCAGCTTCTATAATTTTTATGCAAATAGGGACTTTTTTGGAATTAAGATTATAAAATGAAAGATAAGCACGTTATAATGTTCGCTAATTCATTCTAAAGATGAAAAATGTAAAATACAGCTTCCTTTTATCAACAAAATCATTTGTAGAATTCATGTGAGCAATTATTTCAAACACAATGGAATTTTTAGAAATATCTTAAATTGTTTCTACAAAAATACTAAACATCTTAAACGAGCATTTTGCCTCTCAATTGGTAAAAACGCAAAAATGTTCTTTGATTAAAATTTTTATTTATTTTAAGAATTCATCGTAAAATAGAATATTTATATATTTATACGTTGTTATATTTGCTCAACAGTGAAAAATTGCAAATTAAATGGCCATTTTTGGCAATAAAATAAAAGGAAGAAAAATAATAGAATTATTTTTATAATTAAAATTTCACTTGTTATTCAAATTTATACTATTAAGGAAATTTTTTTTCTTCTGAAATGCGTTACTGCAAAGAGAAAAATAAAATGCTTTAGATCACAAATGATCCCTTAATTAAGTTTTTGCTGGTTAGTATAAAGAGTAAAGTCATATAAATAAAAAGATAACTGTTATTGAATTAATTAAGCAAAAAAATTTAAATTTTCCATAAGGTTGTTAATGAATTAAATATGCTAAAATGATTAGCTTTACATGATTAATAATTGAAAAATTATATTTTAATGATTTGAATGTTATCTTGTTATTTTATTGTTAAACATTTCAGTGCTTGAAACTCAAAAGATCTATATATTTATTACGACTTCGGCATTCGTTTCTGAAGCATTTTCTTCTATCAAAAAGAATTTTTATGTAAAGAAAAATCTAATCTTTCTCAATTTTTTTTAGAATTGTGTGAATTTCTATCTTTTATGCAAATAATATTCACCAGATTTAGCTGCTCTGAACCTCTTATTTTCTCTAAAGATAACGATGGAAGTGAGATGTCCCATGTTTCATGACTTTGTCAAAATAATCTAACCAGGAGTCACTTTCCTATCATATATTTTATGTGTATTTTAATTTTTCGAGAGAAACGTATACATGTACATAGTATATCATGAAACGATATAACAAATTAGAATTTTGGAGAAAGTCATGTTGAAATTAAGATTTAACTCCCCCTCTCTCTCTCCCCGTCTCATACACAAACACGCACATACAAAATACCGGCGAAATAATTGTTCAATAATTATTGATGTATTTTCTTTATAATGAAAGAGTATGTACCTTCCAAAACATTCAGCAAATATGTTAATGGAAATTTGTAACTACTTAAATCTAAGTTAAATGTCATTTTTACATGAATTTTGTGTTAAAAGTAAAATGTGTGGTATATCGTCGCATAGTTAAAAATGAATTCTAAATCAAAAGCACATACATTATAATGAAAATAATTTTTGATTTCATATAAGAAACTGTGAGATACAGCCGTTATAGTAAAATGTTTATTTTATTCTTGGAAATTAATGCCATCATTATTAACTAATCGATTTTTTAATCACTCTGCTTTATATAAACTATGTCTTATTACTCTCTGAATAATTATTAACTTATTCTTTAGGCCAATGTATGCTGTTCTATCTGTGTTGAATGATAACGAAATTTTTTTTTTTGATTATTGCTTTTTGCAGCAAGAAATTCCTTTATGTAATTACATTTATTCTTGAATTTTTTTAAAAAAATATTTTTTCACCGACATGGAGATTTTCGAATCTCCATGATCATTTTTTTATATAATTGCAATTATATAATTTATGTACATCTATCATAATGTATCACAAAAAAAATCATTTCTCTTTTAGCATTCTTATTCTATTGACATTCTCTAAAAAGGAGACATTTTCCTCCCAATCATATTTTAGAACGCTTTACGAAAATTGATTGCGTTATTTCTTCAATTTTAATGCACTTGGATGGTCAATTAAATGAAATAATATGATGACATCTACATAAAACATGATGAATTTGTTTTTTACTCCTTCAATACATTCCAGGTAATTCAAGAAAAAATAAGAAAACGACATATTATCTTATTTAGATTTAATATCAGAGCTATATATGGATGAAAGAAGTGTTCTTTGAATGCATTAAAATAAAATGATTTTTGGAAATTTATTTTACTAACTTAATTGACAGCAGCAATTAGGTTTTTTAACAATATATTTTTAATTTAATTGATTTTTAGTTTTACTTTTCATTAAAGTATGGCAAAAAATAATAAACTATTTGCAAGTATCCTTGAATATTAGATTTGTAAAATTCCCCAAAGTTTTGTGGTGATAGCTAAGCCAGAAAACAACTTCCGAGTACAAATAACTAATTTTTTCTTTTGGCTATATTACTCTGCTATCAGCCCTAACGTCACAAGTCTGGTTCGCACCCTAAATTCTACCATTCGGCACAATGATAACATGAGGCCTTGAATAAACAACTTTATACAGCTGTTGTAGCGCCCACTATCGGCAGCAAAAGTCTTCAGGTGCATTAGAAACGACAGCCAAACATCACCACTAACTCACATACACTCTCCATACAGTAGGAGCAAATATATCATTTGTCTCTCCACCGACACTCAGGTGGGCGAGTATGGGGTGAAAGCTCATAAATAAAGATAACAACTCCCGGACACGAGTAATTCATTTTGTACAGTAGCTATATTAATCGGATACGAATTCTACCATTGCGATTTCGGTCCTCGCTCGGTCCTTTTTATGTCCCTCAGTCTTTATTTTCCCATTTATTTAATTGCAATAAAACTCCTTAAAACGACGTCAATAATAATATAATAATTCAGAAGTTTTATTTACATTTCGTGGTCGCAAAGTCCTCCATATCGAGAGTAATATCACTGGAGGTACTGGGCCAGAGGTGATCATTATCTTTTCCAGTTCTAAACTACTGAGTTGTATGGATGAATTTGCATGAATGAAGTCCACCCTCTAAAAAGAATTGTGACGTGTGTGTAGCTAAGTCGTACTTTTAGTCCTAAATGGCGCTACTTGTAAAATAAGAGACGCTCCTGTCGGTTTAAATCTTTTACTGTATCAGCAGGGGCCTTGACCAGGGGAAGTGCCATAAGTAACAACAACAACATGACTTAAATTCATTAACAGAAGGAATATGCTGAAATACTATCACGAAAAATATTATCTTAAAGTATATTTTCTGAAATGTTCTATTTCAGGACATATAGTTCTTTCCTCTCTCATCTTTTCCCAAAAATCTAAAGTTATGCATTGAAATACGGTATTGATTATATACGTTATTTTATAAATTTGTAAAAGAAATAGTTTTACAATTTCAATATTGTAAAAAAGTTGATTTCTAAACATTTGTTCTACAAGAAATATAAACTAAATTTTTATGAAATTGCTATGAATGATCAGAAAACTCACATAGATGGCGTTTATACCCTGTGCCTGTGTTACAAAATTCCAGATGCGTATAAAAGTACTTTACTCTTTAAGTGCAAATCTTGGTACTTGGATATTTTCATCAGTTCAGAAAATGGGATGTTCTCACGTAGTTTGAAAATTGCTTTCTTTAACTCGTTAAAAAGAGATAAAAATAAATTCTCAAACTTTAAATTAGAATCTTCTCTTCAAACATTCGTTGAAGTTTTAAGCAAGCACGTTTAAATTATTAAATCTTATGGAATTGTCTTCTTAAAATAAAGGATTCTCATAACAGTATTTTTTAAATAATGAACGTGGCTATTACATTCTGTAAGTCAAATAAATAGAGGCAAAATAAATTCAAAAATTATTATTATTATTCTTGAAATTCTCTTGTACCCTGTACGATGTGCAATATCACGTTCATTACATTTATTGTAACGTTTATTTTTTTTGGAAATATTACTTATATATCTCTCATGCAGCAATTTATAAGAAAAAATCATATTATGCAAATTTTAAATTTATCCAATCTATTCTATAATAATCATTAAAGGAATTTGTGGATAGAATCTAGATTGCTATTTTAAAAATACACATTCAAAACTGCATATCTAAAGTGATGTATATTTTATTTATTTATGAAACATTACTTCATTTTACTCATTTGTAGTAAAAACTGTTGTTTTCAAACAAGTAAAATTAATATATATGCCTCCTGTACTTGAGAGCAGTGCTTTTTTTAAAACTGTTTTCGGATTATTCAGTTTTGATGGAATTCTTGCAACTAGTCTATATATTTTTATGGGTTTTTTTTGTAAATAACTTTAAATCATGGAATGCATTTTAAATGTGTGTTATATGCCTTTACAGTTTTAATTTAATGTTTTGTTTGAGTTCAGGAAAAAATAGCCAAATTCAAATATGAAGAAATTTGCTTAAAAAGTATATAAAACAATTTAGAGAAATTTAATTAATTAACTTCTCTAATTTTTGAGATGTTTTTTATCATGTGAGAACATGATGTTGTTTTGGTTAGGAGGTTTTGGTGTCTCCAAAATAACGTATGCAGAAAATATTCGTTTTTTCATTGGTAGCGAATCACCTGAACCATAAAATTTGAGGTTTGTTTTGCCAGTATTTATGAAATATTTAATTAAAGTTACTATCAATTGCCTTTTTGTTTGTTGTTTCTATGAAATAACGTCATCTTCCAATTTATTTATGATTTCTTACCTTTAAATAATTAATTTCGCGTTCACAAGATTATCCTTTGGGTTTTTTTTTTGAATTCTCTTTCAGCTTTTACTATTGCACTTTTGCAAAACAGACTTATATTTATTCTTTAATGATATTATAAGTGCACTCTTACTAATTGCATTTCTCAAAATACTGTAAATATTAGAATATAATTTTAATATCAATCTGGATTACGTTCATTGGATTTTACCGCAAATACAATAGCTTCCAGTAATAGTGAACTTTTCGTCCAAATTACTGAGTTTTTTAATCCTAAAATAGGTCAAGCTCCAAAACTTTGTTTACCAGTTAAAAAAATTGAAAATGAAAGTTTAAAAATATTATCATTAAACTGACAAAGAGAAGACTTTTATTTTTTAACTAGTTTAAACTGGTTAATGACTTAATTTAATTAAAACAAATGATGACTTAAAAATAATAATGCTCTAACATGATAACTTGAAATTTGTGACCGTAAATTTCATTTTTATATATTTATTTTCTTTTCTATAAGTATCAATTAGACAATCAAATTACATGCAATAATAATGAACTATATAAAACTTGACGAAAGTAATAGAGAAAAAAAAATCAGACAAATGAACTTTGATTTCTTAGTAATTGGCTATTACTCTTAATGGCATCACTAAACACGAGAAGGGAAAGTGTATTGCGGTCACAGACTTTTCTACTTTCGCAAATCTAGGGGGCCTAAAACCTTAGACGTTCGTTTCCTTAATCTTCGCGAAAGGCAGAACGAAAATGGTAAGATCGGCTCGATTAGAGTGGGGGGGGGGAAACACCCCACTTTATCGTTTGCTCTTGTGTTGCGGGGATAATCTTTTTTCTTGCGGACCGAATCGAAACGATTCCCAACCAAGAAAATTGTCGTAATCCGGCCCCAGAAATCTTCTGCTTCGAATGATTGAAGAAGAGGCGAAGAGGCAGAGACAGCAACGTGACCCGGAGACCTAATGGCCACTCGAGATGTCGAATGAAAAATCGATTTAAAAGAAGATAGCTCTTTTCTAATGAATCTATTAGCGTTATTTTCACAGCTGAAACTTTCGTCAGTGGTTGCGTTTCATTTCATTTCCGGCTGCCAGCTTTTATTTTATTTCTTTTTATTGTGAATGGAAGAAAAATGTTGGAGATGACTTTGTTGACTTAAAAAATTATGTTGTTCAGGAAATTTTAGAGATATGGGACTTTCTCATCTAACTTTGGAAAACAAATTTTATACAGCATTTGGGAATTAATCTTTATAAACTTTTAGTATAAATTTAAAATTATTGATATTTATGACTTCGTACGCGTGTAAATTTTGATTTGTATACATGAGAAATGGCGGTCTCATCACATTGTAAAATGTCATCAAACCTTATCATTATGTCATCAAGCTGTTGAAAATAATTTTCGGGAAAAATGGTGCAGGTTAAAAGTATTCAAATAATGTAGAATTCCTTTTAAATATCCTACAAAAATTTAAGAACAACAAATATAGAATTCCACCAAATTTCTTTGGCGATTTTTCACTGGCGCTCGACTAACAGTATGAGAACTGGTGTTGTCATCAGAATGTAAAATGTCATCAAACCTTATAATTATGTCATCAAGCTGTGCATAACAGACGATAATGCATTACTACCATTTATAAAAGAAAGGGAATATCATATTATTAAGCTAACTAAAGAATACATTTTATTTTATTCAATCCAGACACTATATATATATATATATATATATATATATATATATATATATATATATACTTGTGTGTAGTGTGTGTAATTTTGTGTATCAAACGATACTTTAATTTACTTATTTGAACTATAATCGATATAAATGAGGTTTTGCTTCACGCTTACTACTGGCATTTGTAATTACCGTATACATTAATTAATTTCAAGATATCTGTTTTCGAATTTAATTTACTTTTAGCTTATGAATATTTTTCTAGTACAATAAGCACATGGTATTTGTGTTTAATTTATGATACAGATAATCTGAAAATTCATTAATAAACAATTAATATAAAAAACATTTTTTAAAATCAATTCTTATTTAGGTTAACAAAGAAAATATTTATTTTAATTACTTTTTATTAAATAACTACAATTAATATAAATATGTATTTAAATAAGATAGAATCAAAATATTAGGCGACAAAAAAAACGAATTAACTTGCAATTTCCATTCTGCTTTATAAATTTGGTGTTCGAACTCGCAGCCCAAGGGATGCGAATCCAACGCCCTACCAACCAACTTATTCCGACCTGACAATTAAAATTACTATAAAAATTTAATCAAAAATTATGCTAGAGTTGAATTTTCAACGCCAATTGAGGATTCAAAGCCAATTGTGTTAACTCAAAATGCATGATTTATTTTTACACCAGTTGGGGACCTCATCACAGATTAGAAATTTCTAATTCTCTTAAATTATGAATAATCTAATTTCTTGTAATATTTTAATTCGGTACTTTAAAATGAATCGTAAATATAGATTAATGAACAGTTTTTAATTTTAAATGCATTGAACAAAAGTAAAATCAGCAGAATCGTTTAAAATAATCGGCCGAAATTATGTTAAGCTTAACCTCATTAGTGTGCGGAAAATACAAACTGAACTCGTTACCTATTAGGAAACAGAGAAATGAAGATTTTTGACGAGAAAGTTTGTTTTTAATTATTTAACAAAAAATGAATTATTAAATAGTTGAAAATACTATATTAACATCAAATGTCATCCACTACAAATTTAAAAAATTTACTTGAACTTGATTGGATGAATAGAAAGTATTCTATTAACGATTGAAAATTTGAACTATATATATATATATATATATATATATATATATACAGGGAAAGTGTGAGCTAATAGCAGAAATTAAAAAAAAACATGGGTATTTGATTAATATAAATCATGTTTTATTATTATATTTCCGTTTTATTAGACTGCCAGAATTATATAGGTACCGATAAATATGTTTTGTAGGTTTAATTCATTACAATTATTTATTTTATTAATTACGTGAATCTTTATAGTTTAAAATCTTTAAAATAAATCTTTATCTTTTAAAATCTTTAAATTTAAAAAAAAATGAAAATTTAAATTATATCATAAAGTTTTAATTTAAAATAAGGGTTATATAAATCAATTATTAATATTGCAAGCTTCCCTAAAACGTTGAATTGATGACGAATATATTTTATAAAGGCGATAATGAAGTAATGATAAAATTGAATATAATTAATAAAGATTAAAATGAAATCTGCCATGCATATTTCAGTGTATCATGCCAAAACATCATTTCTTGAACGGCCAAGCACCACGTGCTCGTGCAAGTTAAATCATATTTTTATTCATTTTAATGGTTTCATCGAATGAGTCACTTTGGCATTGCAAACCACCCAAAAAATTTTGCCTCGCATTTATTGTTTTAAAAAAATATCACATTTAATATTTATTTCATTTCTTATAGACACATACTCAAAACGACATTTTTCAAGATTTTATTTGCAGTAGTCGTTGACTTATTTGTTTTTAAATCAAAGCTTTTGTAAATGCATTTGCAACGCGTTAATAAAAGCTGATTTTTTTGAGATGCTCATGGAGATAATAAAATTTCAATTTATTTCTTATTTTTCGCCTTCTGATTTTGGTTGACGTCAAAAACCTCATTCCAAAAATATCGTGTTCTGACATGATAATAAATCATTGATGATTACCTGACATAAGATATACATCTTTAATATTTATCCATAAAATATCTGACATCGACCATTTAAATTAAATTGTTACACTTTACAAATGATTTTTCAAAGTGCACGTGCATTTATTGAATTTTCCTTATCAATGCTATTTAAAAATCACAAACGATTGTTAAAGCTATAAAATTTGAGTAAATATTTTTTATCAACTTGGTATTTTTACTACTCAAAAGATTTTAAAAAAACACAATTTTTTATCTTTATTTTAATACTTTCATTCAATGATCTTAAATTCTTTGAGAATTTTTTATTGTTGAAGGATTTCCACCCAGTCTCCTGCTGTTTACATAAGGCAATCGATCTTCAGCAATAAGGACCACTCAAATTCAATTTTCGAGAAATTGATAAAAACGGTCCTTGAGATAAGAGGCCTCGAGAATAATTCGAAAAACTCTTTAAGTACATTATTTTTCTTTTGCATGATGTGTGAAAAAAGATATTTGAAGTTCATCCCATTTTTGACCTTATATTATTTGTATCAGTTAAGTGTTTTTTTTCTTCTCGCATTTTTTTCTATTAATAAGTTTACATATATTAAAACCCTATTCTTCATAACATATGCATCTAGTCAGAGTACATTATTTCAAATGTCATTTAATATATTTGATATATCAATCTTTAAAGCAAAGATCTTCAGCTCGTGTTTAAATCTTATTTCATCAAATAATATTTCAAACTTTTAATCTAAAATATTCATAGTGATATTTTTTGTCGCTATATATATTCACTTTCAATAAAAAGGCAGCATCAAGCTTATGTTTGTGTCTTTATAAGAAATGGTTTTTTTTTGTTTAATATTAGGTTGGGGAAAATATTAGGTTGGAGAAATTCATTATTATTTTACAGGCATCTACCGAGAAAATAATGGATTTCTTCTTTCATTATTTTCAAAAATTCCATATGGAAAGAAAATAATGGAAAGAAATGAAAAAATAATTAAAAGAAATCCATTATTTTATCGGTAGATGGCTATAAAATAATAACGGATCTCTTTTTCCCCAACCTACTATAGCCACTGCAGTCTCATATTTATTTTCTGTTTAAGTTTTCATCACTTTTCCTCGTATTTTTAACAATGATTGAAGTTTGCTACCATTTATAGAATTTCCTCATTTTTTTGATAAATAATTTAATTCATGACGCATGTTCTCTCTTAAATGATCATTAGACAGTTCGACATCTCTTTCGTGAAAAAGTCATTTGGATTTTTATTTTATTTCGGAGTCTATTAAAAAAAACCCAATTTCCCAAAACAATTAAAGGAGATGGCTATGCAACTAAAGTTTTATTTCTTTAAATGTGTTAAGTATATTTATTTCTTATCGTGAAACTATACGACGATCAGGATGTAAGGGAGTTTTGAATCAAAAGTTAAAGATTGCATTTCAGATATTTTACTTGTATGAGAATCAGTTATTATGTTAAAAGACCTACGGATAAAAATGTAGCGTAATAAAAATAAATAACAGCCTTAAATACGCAGTTTTTTTTAAATCTGTTTATGGTTGTGAAAGAATGTATTATTTTTTTATTCATTCGGATTTCCATATATTTATTATATCTTACACAAATTTTTATAACTTAAAGGAATAGATCCATTTTCAGACAACTTAAAATAAGTTGGTTTAGCTATATATGTTTTGCATATCTAAATCTCATAGATAACATTCTCTAGCTTACCAAGTCCGAAAAGAATTATCAGTTTTTATTAACATATATTCATGCTTTAAAATAAAAAAAATCATTTATTTCATTCTCTTTTAACATAAAATTTCTCATTTCCAGCACCCAAAAATAAAAATATAAGTATCTAATATAAAATGTGTTGGGAAAAACTAGTAGAGATTAAACCAAGTATCTTCTTTAAATGTGTTATTGCTGATGCTAGATATTGATTGATAATGAAGTAATATATTAAAAATAGACTAACAAAGAAATGTATACGCATGAATAATAATATGAATTATGGCATAGATAAAAGAATCCTGAATTATTTAATTATTAGGGGAAAGGATAGTTTAAAAAATATTTAAAAGTAGAAGTATATTTGTGAAGCTGTAAACAGTGAACTAATGTTAAATTTTAATAATTTTAAAGCCACTGTATTCTTCTTTTCTTGCCCATAAGTTTATTTTAAATACAAGTTCAGGTATTTACGTATTAGTATCATATTAATAATCTGAATCATTAAAATTTTTATAAAACTTTTTTCCATTGCATTTTATATATTTAAATTTGCTTTGTGACTATTATTCTTTGATTTTTTTCATTACTAAACTCTGTAAATATAATCAGTCTCTTCGGTATGTTTATTCCAAATAAATAAATATTGGAAACTTAAAAGTATTTAATAATAAATATTGGAATAGAAATATTTCTTTACAATATCTACAGCACCAAAGACATATTTCTTTACAATATTTACAACACTAAAGACATATTTCTTTATAATATCTAGAGCACCAGAGATATATTTCTTTTCAATATCTAGAGCACTAGAGACATATTTCTTTACAATATCTAGAGTACTAGAGACATATTTCTTTACTTTCTTCCTTTCTATTACTTTACTTAGAGACTTCTTTCTTTTTATCCCCTTATCATAAGCCATTATTAAGAAATAAAATATCATTTCAAGTATTAACGTACAATTCAAAATCCAAGATAGCGTCTTTCCAAATAATACAAGCAAAATATTTTCTCTGAAGTATTCAAACTACCAGCAAGCAATTATTGATTCCTTCTGATACGGAGTATTATTGATTTCCAAACTCTGCAAATTCAAGTGGGCATTTTCCAACCGGAACCCAAATTTCATTGAATGACCCTCTAACCTTACCCTTCTATCAACACTGTTTCAGGGTGTCAGAGGAGATCGATGCCAGTCAAGATACTTATGCAGGAAGGGGAGGGGGGAGGAGGAGCAGAAATAGGAAGTGAAACGAAGCACTGATTGGAAACGGGGTCGTCAAATGTTTGCCCACACTCAACATCAAGTGACCACAAATCTATTGTTAGAATAGCCTGGATCCATCAACTTGAAGCATGACGAAACAATAACAGAAAGTTAGTAATGGCCAATTCAATAAAGCATTGATCATCAGTGTAGAGGGAACAAGCGGATTTCTTCGATTATGGATCCACGGATGAAATGTAGTATTTGAGTAAGGTTTTCTTTTCATAAAGGGATGAAAAGGAAGCTAGCTGGTTATTATAGATGTGTTCTTTCTGGACATATTTTAATATTTTAGGGGATATCAGTTGTACGAAATTCAGAGCATGGTTTAATGCATAGATATACTCATATGCATAACATACTGTTCTAATTATAAACCAAATTTTAATTTCCAAATCAGTTCTAACTGTTAATTTTGGCTATAAAACTAACACATTTTATTAAAACCAAAGCTCATAAACTTCCAATAAGATAAATTCAATAAATTAAGTAAAAAAATACTTTTTCAGATATTTCAACTATATTATCAAAGAAAAGCAATATGGAAAGGATCTAAACAAAATATCTGAACCATTGTTTTGTTTGATTTAAACATTTAGTGTTTCTATTTATTTTAAAGTTTTTTTTTATATTTCTGTGGTACTGGTTATCTCTAAGACCTCCTTTTCCTGGATTTTTCCATTTCTTTTTAAATTTATTTCGATTCTAAAAACTTTTATGAAATTATTTTGTTTAGTTTTGTGAATTTTGATTTGGTTTTGAACGATTTAAACTTTTTTTTCTGTAATCTTTTTACTTTAAAGTTGTTCTTTCATTTCTGTAATACAAATTAATTTCTAAAGAATTTTCGGGGGGGGGGGCGGGATTTTCGGAGCCCGAGGGATCGATATTTTGGCGAATTGTGAGACCTCTCACAGAAAAAATCCCTGGCTTGATTCCCTGCCAGAAGGGGACCCTTGCAAAAGTCTTCAGGCCGGATTCATTGTATTATTTATTTATTTATTTATTTTTCTACTTTCAATTTCCAGTTTCACTTAAACCTTTTTGCTAATTTAGATAATTCAATTAATACATAGACTGCTGATAAAATATGAGGTTTAAGTTTTATGCAGTGCTATTAAATATTCAATAAAATAGGCTTCAGATGCAAAAGTTCTCAGCAAAAAAAACATATTCTGTACTCGTGGATCCAAAGCTTATCGAGTTATGCTGATTTGAATTTTAAAATATTAACCATTAATTGTAAGGGAAGCACTTAGGACTTAACTTAGAAGTGTGTCTCTATAGGATATCGCAATTTCTTTACTCTTAAATTAAATTTTGCTTTAAAAGTATTAGTATGAAATATCTGGTAGGGATAGCTTGGTTGGTAGAACGTTGGACTCATATTCATTAGGTAGCGAGTTCGAATCCCGCCAGCCGAAGACTCACCACGTATGTGGTGGCTGGCAATCGTTAAAACTATCGTGGTGACTCAATCCTCCATGTCGAGAGTAATATCACTCGGGGTCAAAGGTAATCGTTCTTTGTTCCAGAACTAAATTACTATGTGTCGACTAATGAATAAAAGGCATGAAGGAGGTTCGTCTAGTAAAAAAGGTTTGTGACGTGTGTGAGCTATAAGTCAGACTTCTGCCCTCAGGTTCTCAGAGGTCCGTACCCTCAGAAGATACGGCACCCTTCCTTTCATTGCAAAAAAAAGGAACACGACAAGAGCAACAATATGAAATATCTATTAATATATTCTGTAGATATTTTCCTTGATATGTAAATACATTTTAGAATTGTTTTAAAATATATTATAATTTTTAAAAAAATCAAATTGCGTTGAAATACACATTTTCTTTCAAGTTACATTTTTCAACAAATAATATTCTTGAAAAAACACATTACTTATTAATTTTTAGAATATATTTATTTTTCCAGTATGGAAAACTAGAAAACTAGAAAGCAACATCAAAAAATTATATTAAAATTAAAATTAAATTAATAATGGGTGGAATTTCCCCTTTTTTACAGTCATCCTCGCTTTACAAGGGCACTTTAAATGTGCAGGTTAGTTACAAACACAAAAATAAGCTTTCATTTAAAAGTCTTTGAAGCTCTGCTTTATAACGAGGATTAAACTATTGGATAATGTTCCGAGCACCAGTTTTAGCGGCATCTGCTAGGCCTTGAAATAAAAGGAAGGTGCGCTCTAGCAAATGTCGTGGTTGAAACCCCTTAAATATTTTTAATAGCATTTGCTGAAAACGGGTGAAAAGGTGAAAGTGTAATAAATTTGACGATACAGGAAGCTACAAAATCAATCATATTCAATTGAGCTAAAAATAGAACAGGAATGACTAAAAATTCATCTTTAGCAGTCTGATAGATCGCACTTCCCCGATTAATAGCTAAACCTATCAACGACTTTCAAGAGGCAATACAGTGCATTAAAAAATTTGTGCAAAAGTGTCTGATATAGTAATTTTGAAAGCTTAAAATGTAAGTTTAAATCGCAAAAAAGAATGAAGCAGTTTCTATTTAAAATGTTATCTTCTTAGTTTACTAAATAGGATTAAAATATTACAAAAATTTAGATGTTGCAGTTAATGCAGCAACATTTTATTAACCTTCCAATCGATATTCGTTGTATTTCATTCAATTAAATTTCCTTTAAATAATCTTTTCCTCATGATTCTTCCAACAAGCTATTTTTCAGAAACAACAAATTATTATAGATATTAAAGTCTTGACATTTTAATGAATTGATCACACTGCGTATGGATTTGTCTAATGGAATCAGGTCCTAGAACAATATTCGGAGATAGAATCATAATTGCATATCTAATTTTTAGCTATTCGTCTTCTTTTCCTTCATTTTTTACATATCCTTTGAACTATACAGATACTAAACAAAAAGCTTTGGCATTTAATAATTAAAAGTAAACAGGCGGTTAAATACTTAGGGCAATGAATGTTAAAGGTAGTTTTTACGACAAAAATGCATTCCATTGTTGAAAATTAGATTAAAAAATATTTTAAAATCGCTACTGTTCTAAAACAATTTGCATGACTACCAAATTAATATCATCAAAAGATATTTTTTTAAATTTTTAAATGATGTAAAAATTACTTTTGTATTTTCGGAAATAAAACAAAAAAATATCGAATATTTGCCTAATTAATTTCTTAATTAATTAAATTTCTAAAATGTTGGATGATGTACAATCCTACATTCCAAAATTTAACAAGTGCCAAAATTGGTAGCTGTATATCTGATGGTCTGCCTTGCAGAGTACGAAACACGAATGCACGCACTCATGCAGGCCCACATACATGCACATGCACACATAGGTATACATTCACTTACATACAAACAAATACACATACATATAAATACGCATAAATACACGTACATACATACATATAAATACGCATACATACATGCATATTCATACATACAAATACACATGCATACATATAAATACGCATAAATACACGTACATACATACATATAAATACGCATACATACATGCATATTCATACATACAAATACACATGCATACATATAAATACGCATACATACATGCATATTCATACATAAAAATACACATACATGCATATAAATACGCGGTTGATCTGTAGAAAACATCAACCTCTTGGCAACACTTTTCAAAATCGCCAACTCCAATAAATCGCTAAATCTAACAGAAAAATTGGCATTATATTTCATTCACTTGCTTACATAACAATCAATGATGGAACAGCCATAAAATTCTTATAATATTCATGGAAATGGTTAATTTGTAGAGAAAATCACTCCCTTGGCGCACTTTTCAAAAACGACATCTCCCCGCGCTCTTGCATCGTATCTCCCCGAGGAAGATATCCTCCAACGACAACATCGGGTAATCATATTCGGCGCTAAATATTCTTGCTGAAAAGGGGATGATGCTCTCTTCTGTCGCACCAAATACACATACATACATGCAAATACACATTAATACATACATACAAACACACATATATACATACATACAAATACACATATATACATACAAATACATATGCATACATACATAGACACATATATACATGCAAATAAAGATACATACATACAAAGACTTGCAGACATACATAAGCTCGTTCACAGGTCAATCATCGTTTTTGTTAGCATAAATTTCAAAATGAAATCATTTTATGAACGAACTGCAAATAACATTCAAATACATATGCATACGTACAAAGAGACATATTTATACATAGACATAGACATATATATATATACATACAAATACAGGTACATACATAAAAAGACATGCATACATACATAAGCTCGATCACAGGTCATTCATCGATATTGTTAGCAGAAATTTCAAGATGAAATCATGCTATGAACGAAATGTAGAAATTGAAGTGGGCAGCTTTCTTTTCTTTCATCATTGGATTCTATTACAGTATCACTCTTCTCCCACAATGTTTCATTGTTCCACAGGAGGTCGATACTAGTAAAGATACCAATAAAGTGGGGGGTGGGAAGTGAAACAAAGCACTGATTGGACTTGGAGTCATCAAATATTTGCCCCATACGCAATATATGGTAACCACAAATCCATTGAACCAATATCCGAAGCTATCAACACAAAGCATGGCGAAACAATAACAAAAATTAAGTAATGACCTATCCAATAAAGCTCTGATCATCATTGTTGAAATAACAAGAGAATTTCCTCAGGAATTATGGCTTCTCTGAGGAAGGGTTCCGTATTCGTATGAGTAGCTATAGTAATGAAGCAATGATGAAGGATTTAATTTCACACTCAACATTCTTTCTCGGAGTGTTGATTGATTTTAGTATATTGTTATAGGAAAATAGTTCTTATATCAGTGTTTATGTATTTTAGGGTATCATTTCATGTAAGTAAAATATATATATATATATATTAAAGTAGAATTCATAGGTGAATTCTAAATTATAACCTGAAAAAAGAAGATGTAATCTCTAGAAATATTGAAGAATATTTTAAAGAAATATTTAAAAAATATTATTGTTAAATGGTATTTATGAACATAATACATTTCTAAATATAATTGTAAACATTTTGAAATTTTAATTAGTTTATGTTCAATTATTTTTGACAATTGATTCTTAATTTGGCTTCTATTTTCTATTTATTATAAAAAAATAGTTTTATTTTTTTTTAATTCAGATAAAAGGATTGATAATTTTTAAGCGTTTATAGCACATGAAACACAGACAAATAATTTTTTTTCATTCCATTTTTCTTTTGTTTAGTAAAATATTATAAATAGACTTTTCAAATTAATGTTATTAATCGTTTTTAAGGTAAATTACTGTCTTATGTTATCAAATAATATTAATCGAATAGAAATCCAACTTTACATTTAAAGTACTTTTCAGTTTTTAATTCCAAAATTTTTTTAAAGTAATCTTAGTAATGGATTAATTTTATATCTATTGAGATTCAGCCAAACAGTCAACATTATATCAGAGAAAAATCCATATGTTTTCCTTTCCAAATGTTAAGAATAAGATTATGTGACTTTTCGAAAAGTGAAATTATAAGTCAATTTATTTTTGATTTCATGAAGCGTTTGTATTTCTGTGGCAATTATATTTCCTTTCTTCTTCATTAATTTTATTATTGACTAAATTTCCTGCTTAGACGTTTCTCAAAGTCGTCATTGGATACTTCCTTTTCAAAAGTGTTTAGGAACTGCAAATATAAGAGAATTCCAATTTCAGGATCAATCTAAATGCAAATTAATCTAAAACAAAATTCCCAGTCGGCTTCTTATTTCAGAGTAGTACTGAATGAAAAATAATCGAAATCAGTCTGAAAAATGCACGCAGCAACTCGAAACTTTTGCAGTTTCTTTAATATTTGCAATTCTTTTTAATTTGTCTATTCTTTAAAATGGTGAATCTCACTAAATTAGAATGAAATTCTATCATTACTTGGTATATGGTAAATTTTATGTGAATTTAAAACCACAAGTTAATCAAATCCATCTATACCCCTTGATATCCATTTATGCCAAATTAGAAACTCTTAATTGTACACAATTGATTTAGGCGGCTCAAACATGAATCGGGAATAAACAAATCCATATAATTTATAAAGTACGGAATTCTGTTTTCTAATTATACTTTTAACAAATTCATCAATGACTGATGGATATTACTGTTTTCTAATTATCCTTTTAACAAATTCATCAATGACTAATGTATATTACTGTTTTCTAATTATCCTTTTAACAAATTCATCAATGACTGATGGATAATACTGTTTTCTAATTGTCCTTTTAACAAATTCATCAATGACTGATGGATAATACTGTTTTCTAATTGTCCTTTTAATAAATTCATCAATGACTAATGGAGCATTATACCTTTTAGTTCTATAAAGGGAATGGTTGTGGAAATATTTCATAATTTTTTTCGAAACAAAAACTCTAATCACAAGTCCTAGAAATGTATTTAAAAACATTCATTAAGTTCGGCTGATAACACAATGGGATCAAACACCAAGACCCTTTCGTAAATAATACATGCCGAAATTTTTTTCTAATTTTTAAGCTATTACTGATTTTTTTTTATTTCATAGACGTTCAATAAGCTTTTGCTCCATTGAACTCCTATAAATAAACGATGAATAAACCGAATGATATTGTTACAACAGGACGAGCGCAGCGAAAACACACCGAATGAGGAAACGTTGGCGACTGCTGTCAAAGAGCTTGGCGCCAGCCGGGTTGGTTTGACGAAAGGAAAAGCATGGTAGCCGTTGGATCTCTCGTGATGATTTCCGAATCTTGAAGCGCCCGTTTGCTTGGCTATATAAGGGACGAGTTGCCGAAACTTGGCAGAGTTCCTCTCGAAAGAATATTGTCTCATTGGCAGAGAGAATAACTTTTCTCGCTTGTTATTAGTGAGCTGTGTTTACGTTTGCTGTTAACGTTGTATAATTGAGCTCGCTGCGCTTTTCTTTTTTGCTGTGGTATATGATAAATTTTTTGTAGTCTGTGCTCATTGTGCGTAAGAATTATATTTAAGTTGTTAGTGACTGTTGACTGCTTGATTGTTTTTATCTGAAGTTTCACTTTGTCAAGTCATCCTGTAAAGACCATAGGTAAGTGGCATTAGTAACAACAACAGAAGGAAATATACCGATATATGACCTACATAGGACAGTCCGTTTGAGTCGCTATATCAGATCTAGTTATTTTTAGATTTGTGTTAAATTTTCTGTGAAAGGCAACACCTTAACTTCCACTATTACAAGCTTTGGTACAGACACTCGAAATTTCCGAATGGCATTGACAATCTTATTCCCTCGCTAAAGGTTTAGAACATGTGGAAACTTTTGTAATGCTGCGTGTATCAGAAAAAAGAATGCGTTATGCAGGCAGAAAGAACAACTGTGTGAATGTCTCCATCCCCTAAAAATCATAATCTGGTTTTGTGGATCATTTAGAGTGCAAATGATCAATCCATAAATTGTGCCGAAAATTTCAATGAAAGGACTTAATGAAATGTGAGATTACAAACATCTAGCTTGCTATGTTATGTTTGGTTTTATTGTTTTTAATCTAAGTAAGCAATGCATAATTGACGATGATGAGACTCAGGAGAAAAATGTGTAATTCAAATAATTTTTTTTCGATCTGTTTTGTTATAAGTGATTGGTATCTTACCTCTTATTCTGTGCATGCCAAATCGATCATTTTTCTTTCTTTTCTTTTCCTTAAATGACCGTTCATAGAAACGTTTTATTACTTTATGCGCATGCGTAGTACTATTTTTTTTTTAATTCGCCTACCCTGCCAATGCTATTTTGAATTTTTGCATACTCTGAATACTTTCCGATTGGTAAAAAAATGAGTAAATCCTCAAACAAATTAGTTGAAATGAAATAAAATTAAACTTTACAATTTTTTCAGAAAATATAATTTTAAAATATCAACCACAGTTTTTATAGAAAAATACCAAAATCTTAACTATAATTTTAAAACCAACCTAAACCTAAATTTTAATTATTTAAACCTCTGAATGTGTCCGTGAGAAAATTGGCAGTTATAGATGAAAACGTTTTCCCTATAGTGTCACAAGAAATTCACATTAACTTTTAATTTATGGAAGTATTATATGAAAATAATTTATTTTCATTAATACGTTGAAATGAAATGATTCATTTAATCTAATTGATAAGTTAACCAAATTAAAAATATGTATAAATAAAATGTATTGCAGGAAGACCACTGATTCATTTTAATTTATGTAAGTATTATATGAAACTACTTCCATATTTTCTAAATTTGGCAGCTCTAGATGAAAACGTTTGCCTTATAAAGTCACAAGAAACAAACATTAACTTTTATTAGTAATAGATATTTATTTATTTCATATTTCAGTGCTTTTCGGTAACAATTTTAAAATATTTATTTTCATATTTTATTGAAATCGAGTTTCAATAAAAATTGAGAATTTATTCATTCAACATTTTAAAATTTATGATTTTTCAAATAAAACTTTTTTTTTATTTTGAAATATTTTAAATACATGATAATAATTTCATTTATCTATAAAACCAAAATTTTAATTTTCTGAAAGATATGACAGCTAGTTTGAATTTAAAAAAATTAAGCATATTAAGTTATTGTTCATTATTTTAGTTAACGAAGGCATAAAAACGAATAAATTAGTGAATCGCAAACCTGTCATGGATTCTAAAATTTTATTTTGAGTATATCTGCCATGGTTTAATTTCATTGCTTCGATAAAAAGTAATTACAACAAGCATTTTCTCATCCAATTTGGGATTATTTGTTTGATTATTTGAGAAAGAAATATAAAGTTAATGATCATTATAAGCATAACATTTTTATTCGAATCTCATTTTAAAACAAAACTACCATAAATAACTGAAACGAAAATTAAATTTTAGAATTATCGATAGTAACTTTTTTGGTATAAATTTGCAAAAAAAATATGATTAATTAACTTGAGAGTGCTTTAGATAATAAACGTAAAAGAAAAATCCATAATCGAATTCTAAACTGCGCCCTGAATTTCAACTTTATTTCCCATCATATATGCCATCTCTTTAAATTCGCTACTAAAGAAGCAGTAATTACTTTTGAAAAATCATTACTGCAGAATAAAAACGCAAAAACGCAAAGGGGCCTCTCCGAATGGTAGTTGTTTCTAAATATCGATTGACTCACTAAGTGAAAGCATGAAAAAAAATATTCTAATGAGCATTCAACGGAATAATAGTTTTCACAAAAACTCGGATTTTTCCGAAAGAGTGGACTTCCTAAAATGAATGACTCTTCAAATGTCAAGAATCCGCTCCGATGGGCATGTTCTTGTTTTAAGTGAAGTCAGAAGAGAACTACTTCGCAGTCATTGAATCAGCCTTGTTCAATCTTTCGGTCGAGAGGACTTGTTTCTCAAGTTATTTTTAGGCTAACCTGATTGCAGAACTTGGGAGTGCAAACTCCCCTCGTTAATTTTATCAATCATTTACTGAATGAGAGGTTATTACAATTGATGACGGATCTTTTGAAGGAGCTCTAAAGCGTGGCAATTAGCCATGTTTTTTGCTACTTCCTGAGTTGAATAGCTGATAATTTATCGACAAACTTAGTTGTAAATGCGAGGCATTTTATCGGAAATCGATATCTCTTTTTTTTATCTTATTGATCTGATTTAATAATCTTACCGATAAAGAGTGTCTAATGTTTTTATCATATGCAGAAATAATTAGGTAGATAAATATAAGGATTATAACGTTAGTCCTAAGGTAATATATAAGGAATATTTATAATGATATTTTTAAAATTAATATTTAATAGAATTTCTAAATTATTGTGCTTTTATAATGAATATAAAAATATAGCATATTTTCCAGATCGATCTAGATAATCTAGAGTTTTAAATTTTATATTATTCTGTAAGATCATCTTAATGTACAATTCCTAGACCATTAGTATATTTAACAGATATGGTATTAATAATTAAATAAAACACATATATTTTAATGTCAATTAGAAAGTATTTGAAATGACATGGGAAAAAAAGAACACTATATATATATATATATAAATATATATATATAATATACTTTATAGTAAAGTATCTTAAATAACCATTCCTTATGTCATTGTAAAATTATTTGGAAAAATTTGAAAAATCGATAATACATTTAGTGAATTATTATTTTTAAATTTATGATGAATACAAAGTAAGAAAATATTGTTGCAGTTATTAACCCCTAGTCTTGACTTTCAAATGACGAAGCCATCATAGAAAATTTTTAAGGTCTCTAAGTTAGATTCACTTCAACTCAAGATTTATTCATTTATTAACTGGCTTTAAAACTAAAATGATAACATGAAAAAGATCTGAAGCGTCAGAAAATAACGTCAAAAGTAGTAAAATGTATTATCATTTTAATCAACATTTATAAGTTATAACTATGTTAAAAGTTTCCTTATTTGACGTGAAAGAGGCCTTTAAAGTGATATCAATTTCAGAAATTAATGTGTTTCTGTGGTGTTAGGTTATATAATTTACTTTAAAGATAATAATAGTAATAAAATAAACAAAAAGAAGCAGAGAAAATCTTGCAAGTAACCAACATGTTGCATGATCCTCCTTGAGATTAATTGCTTTTATCAGAATATCTATTTCTTTTAATTATAATTTTATTTTGTTTCAATTCTAAGATTTAGATTTTTTCCCTTTTTTATTATTATCTCTTTTTCTCATCATTTATAAACACAGCCATGAGAAAAAGATTTCAATGATATTAATTCAATGATATTAACTCCTAGTATTTTAAAACAGTTTACTGTGTTTTATAACGATAAGAATTATGGTTTAGTATATTGCCTTTCTTTACTTTACATTTTATAATACAAACGGTAATTGAATTCACAATCATTTTTAAACATAATTCAGTAATTTAAATTTTTTAAGCAAATTACACTTGTTAAAGTTTAGATGCAAATTATTTGTAAACACATTATTTGAAATGTTTGACAAAAACCACAAAATAAAAATTGAATTTCAGCATAAAAATATAGGACAAAAGTATAAATAGAATCCTTGAAATAATAAATACCGTCCGGCTTAAAATGGATATATAATGGTTTTAAAAGCGTAAATCAACAAGTAACAATATTACACCCTGTTATGCAAAAAGTTTGATAGAAAAGTCTAGAAAATATTGAACAAATATCATTTTTTGGTGATCATGTTATTCACAAACATTTCGAGAGCAAAAAATAAAATATTTCGATTCAAGAACAGCGAGTTTTAAATGGAACATTTTTTTATTGTTACATAAAAATATCTAAACATATGTCTATCTAAAATTAATGATATCATTTCTTATCTAATGTTCTGATTGATTACAAAATATATTGTGTAAAAAAACTGCCACAAAAACGTATTCCAGACAGTAGACATAAAGATAATAAAAGAGAAAGAGTGAGAGTAAATGTAAGCAATATAACTTTTATAACTTCCATCCAAAGTTTTAAAAACACTTCAGCTGAGGCACACTCATCAAATCTCGATTTCAAGAGCCATGTTTGCTCAACATTCCTTTCAAATTCATGGGCATTATATTTATAAAATGGAAAGATCAGTGACAGAAATGGTTTCATATAAAGCCAGGAAATAAGAAAGAATTTATTGATTTTTCGGAAATAAAAGGAGCTCGAAAGGTTTATACAGAAAGGAGGTGTTGAATGCCAAACCATCAGAAATGAAATATATATGTCCAACACATTAGAAGCAATACTTATATACAAGACAAATAACCCTTTCTCAAAGAAAGTGCTTTGGAAAGAGAAGATGTTTATCTTGATGATAAATCGGAGCGTACCTTTATTGCGTTTCCTCTCAGTCGCTTCTTTATCTTTATAACATGCCGGGACTGCTCTTAAGTAAATATATATTATCTAAAATAGAACACCGCTAAATCCTTCACTGGTAAATGAATAATAAACCAGTGTTGTTGTTTTTTTCAATTTATATTAGTAACTTTTTTTGTGCTATTTGTGAAAACAGTATTGTAGACGTAGACCACTTTTAATTGTTTTTTTAAATAATATATGCTGTTTTGAAATTTATTTATATTTTGAAACTTTTAGTAATACTTCGAAATATATCCTCGGGATAACTATTAGAAATTATTGTATAAGGCCATCTCATTTCCTTTAAGAATAAGATTTTTTTTTAAAAAAAATAAGTTGCGTACACATCTTTACTACAACTGTACACAACTAAGAAAAAAAAAGTTTTTTTGTTGTTTGTAAAGACAGTATTGCGACACACAACGTTTATAATTATTTTTGAAATAATATATACTGTTTTGAAATATATTTATATTTTGAAACTTTTAGTAATACTTTGAAATATATCCTTGGGGTAACTATTAGAAATTATTGTATAAGACCATCTTATTTCCTTTAGTAATAAGAAATTTTAAAGAATAATTTAAGTTACTTAATTTTCCTCACAACTATATATAAATAAGAAAAACAAAATAATATTTTGTGCTTTTTGTAAAGACAGAATTGTAGACGTACAGAGTTTACACTTTTTTTTTGAAATAAATATACCGTTTTGAAATTTATTCATACTTTGAACATTTTAATAATTGAAATATTTCCTTGGGGTAACTATTAGCAATAACTGTACAATGTCATTTCATTTCCTTTAAGAATAAGAAATTTTAAAGAATAGTTTTAAGTTACGCAGACATTTTCACCAAAGCTGTACACAACTTAAAAAAAACAAAATAATTCTTTTGTGCTGTTTGTAAAGACAATATTGTAAACACACAACGCTTATAATTATTTTTGAAATAATATCTACTGTTTTTATATTTTGATTTGAATTTATTTATATTTTGTAACTTTTAGTAATACTCTGAAATATATCCTCGGGATAAATATTAGAAACTAATGTATAAGGCCATCTCATTTCCTTTAAGAATGAGAAATTTTAAAGAATATTTTTAAGTTCGTAAACATTTTCACCACAACTGTACACAATTAAGCAAAACGAAATATTTTTCTTCTGCTGTTTGTTGTTGTTGTTAATACTTATGGCACTTGCCCGTGGACAAGTCCCCCGTTGATACAGCAGCAGATTTAACCCGAAAGGAGCGTCTCTTGTTTTTGAAGTAGCACCAACTAGGCACCAAGAATACGACTTAGCTACACACGCACCACATTTGCTTGCAATCCCCCTTTTTACAGGGGGTCATAGTCATACATCTCACAGATAGTACTCAAAAGAACAACCATGCCCGAACTGGGACTTCGACCCTGGACTCCCAGTGCTGTTTGTAAAGACAATATTGTAGACGCACAACGTTTATAATTATTTATGAAATACTATATACAGTTTTGAAATTTATTTATATATTGAAACTTTTAGTGATTCTTTGAAATATATCCTCGGGTTAACTATTAGAAATTATTTTCAAGGCCATTTTATTTCTTTTAAGAATAATAAATTTTAAAGATTAATTTTTAGTTAATTAAACATTTTCGCTGCAACTATAAACAACTAAGAAAAACAAAACAGAAGTAGCAGAAAGTAGCAGAATTTCTGAAAAAGTATTAATTACTATAGAGTAACAAAATTACAAACTAAATAAATAAATAAAATTATTCAGTCAAAGAATATTCGTTAATTATCCAGTATATTAATAAACATATCGGATAAAAATAATCTGAAAAAAAAACTATATTTTTGTTTTAAAAAGATTAGTGTTACTAGGACAAATTCTTCAAAACTAATTAATTTATGATGGAAATCCTACGTAATTAAAATAAAATGATAAAGTTGATTATAAGTAGTATTTTTATTTATTTTACTTTTACCAAATAATATCATGCATTATTATAAAGACATTATTAATAAGACCGGAGAAGTGCCCAACACTGTCATTAAAAATTTGTTTAGATATTTTTCTATAATCCTTCAATTTATCTCTTTTTTATATATTTAATATAAACCAGCGCCATATTCCCGTATCCTTAATTTCAGAACAGTGAGAGCTATAGTCACAAATGCTGCATTCGAAAATAGAGATGCTGATGTAAATTAGACGTTGTAAATACATATGGCGATATCTAGCATCGAATTCCATAAACACCATTTATTTCGTGACATTGAAAAAAATTCTTTTTATAATCTTCGTCCTTACTCAATTCGTATTTGACTGCGGATTTATGATGAAAGAATTGGATAACAAAACAATCGATTATATTTATAAGTCTTACATTTCCCTTCATGAAGCAATTATAATCCTATTCTTTTTTTTATAGTTTTTAGGCTTAAATGCACATTTAAATTTGCATACCATTAATTTGAAAATGTCGGAAATTGATTCCGGAGAGCAAATTTTTACAGTGCTTTTAACTATACACTTCATTTTTACCACAATATATTTTGTTATATCTACGATATTATCAGATATTCTGAATGCACTACAATACCGTAAAGATATGTACCGATTGAAGGTCGCGTTACGAACCTGCGATACCAGGGCCAGTATCCGAGTAACATGACCATAATACGAAAGTCGACTTCGATATCGTAGATGTTATCTGGCTATTAAAGCTAGCGCCGCAGTACTCCCTCATCAATAAGAAGGAAGAAGAACGAACGATTTTTTTAACGCCAAACGTTATGGAGAGTTGCTGAAGTGAAATGAGTCTGAGGACTTTATTCTTGCGTCAAGTGAGTCTGACGACTTTGCTTTGCTTGCGTCATGTTAGTTTTGATGACTTTGTTTGATTTTGTTGCGTGTAGATGGCGCCACGACTGTTGCAGAAGGTTGCGTTGGCAAGGTCACCAATGTATCGATTGAAGGTCGCGATACGAACCCACAATGCTAGGACCAGTAGCCGAGTAACACAACCACAATACCCAAAAATTCGACTTCGGTATCGTAGATGTTATCTGGCTTTTGAAGTTAGCGCCACAGTACTCCCTCCCCCCACCAGTGTAGCTGGAGAAGCGAACGATTTGTATTGCGCTACAGATATTTTAACCATATTATTAATCCACATCATGAAATAAACCTTATTTTGTTTAATCCACATATTTAAAGGAAGGAACAAAAAGTTTCTAAACTGTATTAATAATACTGCCATAGAATCGGAATCATCGATAGTACGTACACCAATGGATTTTTAGCTCTGTCGAAAAAACTATTCTTTCTGTGTGTCCTTTAATGCTTTCTCTTTTTATACTTCGAGTGGAAATTGGATCAATGAGCACTTTGTGGATTTTCACTTTCACTGAAGAGATTTGGCCACTTGACCCCTTTCCTGAGACAATTTCCTCCATCTTTCATTCTTTAATCTAATTCTTCTTTTCACGTTTTTAATGCTCTTTAGAATTTTTTTCTTCTTCCCTTCTCATTCAAGAAATGCCAAGAAAGAACTTACACGTTTTTGCAACTGTCTGAGAGATTGAAAAAAAAATAAAGGTTAGTTGAAGTTATTTTGTAAGACGTTGGGTATTTTGCGATGGTAATGCAGATCTAAGTAGATATATTCATAGTATATATTAAGTATTTGGCTGTTTTTACTTCAAGTTCCTAATACATTTTGTTCATGACATTTAGCATGATTGATATGATTATAATTACGGTGCGGAGAATTATGAGATGTGAAAAAAATCAGTTAGGATTTTTATTGTAAATATAAATTAGAATCTTCATTTTGTTATTATAAAAGCCATTTGTAATTTATATTTCTGAAGTTTTGACAAACAGAAACTTTGGTGTTACCCATAATGAAATACTTCTTCTAACTGAATAATTCTTAAATTATGTGGAAACTGTTTTTAAAAGAAATTCGAAAATGTAAAATACTGAAAATTAGTAAAATGCGTCTTTCTTGAAAGCTAGATTGCCTTCTTTTCTTTTACGTTGAATCATTAACACTGATTTTCAGTAATGCTCCAATACATTATATATATAATTCATATTATACTGTTACAAGCGGGCCAGAGACGCGAAAGAGCGATTAAGGAGAAAACGTTGGCGACGGTTGACGAGGAGCTTTGCTCCAGTCGAGTTGATTTGGTGAGGGGAATATTCTGGTAGCCCCCAGATCGTTCACGGAGCCCCGCGTTGCTCCTGGGCGCTCACTCGCTCGACTATATAAGGGACGGTTTGCCGCAGTTTGGCAGTTCCTCACAGTAGCGTACGAGCTGATTACTTTTCTTGCTTGTTATTAGTGAGCTTTGTTTACGTTTGCTGTTATCGTTGTATCATTGAGCTTCCTGTGATTTACTGTTTGCTGTGCTATACGATGTCTGTTTCGCAGTCTGTGTTTATTGCATTTACGATGTTAGTGACTGTTGACTGTTAGATTGAATTTATCTGAAGTTTTCCTTTATCAAGTCATCCGATAATACCTGTAAATTTCTGTAAATAAATTGGTTTGTTCTGTCCTCAAATAAAGTCCATTCAAGCCGAACCCGTTAAGCTAAAAAAGTAACAATACATATATTATGCATAAACATTTGCTGGTATATACATTGGTATGTTGCTCATCACATACCAGTTTTCAATAAAAAATTTTTTAATTTAAAACACCATTTTTTTTAAATAATCAGCAAGTATTATAGCATCGAGATTTGGTTGTTTAAAATTAAATTATTGTATATCAGCGGTGGAGATTATTAGTATATATTACATTTTAGATAAAATACCATGATAAAGACAGTATTTTTTGTCATAATTACACTTCCTCAAATATACAAAAAGAAGCATTAGTTATCAGTTGATACAATATTATAAAGAATAAACGTGTCAAATGAAATGAAATTTAAAGCGAAGAGTTTGACAGTGAAATAGTAAGTATATTTATAAAGATGTATATCTTCTGTCGAATTTCAAGTTTCAACTATGAAAGTTGTTTCTCTGAATTATTTGTGCTTGCAATTTGCGTGTTATTTGAAGATATGAACATTACGGATTACTGCAACAAATTATTTGCTCTTAAGACATACCTTCACTCTCCGACCTGCCATGGATGAAGGAAGGCACACGGATTTAAACCACTGGGGCTGAATGACAGGACAGCAGCAACAGCAAAACTAGTGGGAACAGTGGTTGAGTCATCACCAGTCACGGTACAACTCTTCCCGTAGGCAGTACGTCCCGTCATCGAAGGGTGGGGGAAGCTAAACAATCTCTTATTAATATACCATCCAGGGTGACGAGATCTAAATACCATGCCGAATGAATTTCTTCTTCATTTTCAGGTGCCCCCGGGGGATATTATTTGCCCATAAACATGATTTTGGAAAATTTAAGCAATGATTGTAATTTTATTTTAAAGTTTATTAATGTATTCCTTCTTTTTAAAAGATCTTCAATTTAAAAATCGAATTTAAAGTTATTTAACATAAAATTACTGTTATAAATAAAAGTTTGTTTTTCAAACACTGGATAAAAATTAAACATAGTAGGAAATATTCGAAAAATCGTACAAAATAGAGTAGATAATATGATACACTCTAAAGAAAAGCATCATATTCTCTGAATATTTAAAATAAATGAGAATAATTCTTCAGAATTTTTTTCATAAATATGATTCTAATCAATTTAAACAATATTTGTGATACTGACTATTTAATTATTTTCTGACATTATTATTCCTTCTTTTTGAAAGATCTCCAGTTTTAAAATCGAATTTAAAGTTATTTAACATAAAATTACTGTTATAAATAAAATATTGTTTTTCAAACACTGAATCAAAAGTATAGTAGGAAATATTCGAAAAAGCGTACATTATAAAGCAGATAGTATTATGCATTCTAAAGAAGAACATCATATTCTTAGAATATTTAAAGTAAATGAAAATAACTCTTGAGAAAATAATTTTGAAGTATTGTCTATTTATTTTCCAAATTTTCAACATAACTACTATGAATTTAAAATGAAAATTTTAAACTATTTTTTGAGAAAAAGAATTGAAACAAATACAAGCTATTTTCCACCCCAATAGAAATTGTTAAAAGTCAGAAACAACCAACCACTTCATCTCAAATCTTAAATGATGAAATCTTTAAATATCGCTACATTTTTACTCGCTCTCTATTTCAAAATTCAAATAAAACCTTATTGCAAGTAGATGCACCCCCAATATTAATGCGTCGCTGAAGAATATATTCATGTCGTATCATAAATGTTTAAACCGAGTATTCATTAGATCGAGTAATCACGACGACCAAATTCTGTGAGGGTTTCACCATCGAAATATTTTCCAGAGACTCCCAATTTATCGCCTGAGTATCCTCATTACACATCCTTTCGCGACCGACGATGAGTTATTAAGTCCCTTCTGCTTATGCCGGTTTCTTCCGTCATCGATTCCGCCACAGAGTTGGAATTTATGGCCATTTCAAAAACAGCTCAACATGCTATAGAGTTGCAATGATCTGGGTTTAGCCGGGCGCTCGATCATCCTATGCATGGTGGAAGCAGCGAAAAAAGATTCCTTTCCAAGAAAGAATAATGTTGATTTGTTATTTACCTGGCTTTGTTTTATGGACTTTGCTTTTGAATCTCATTTAATCCGCTTGAGAGGGAGATGCTAAAGTTTCTGGGATTAGTTGTCATTATCCCGCGAATGAGTAGCTTGAAATGATTTCGAGTAAATGATATATGTAATCGCTATGTGTTATTTTAAGGAATGATTGGAAATGAAATAATAAATGGCTAATTATCCTTGAGTGAAAAAAGAATTTAACACGATGTGACTTAAATCGTTTTAGTTATTTACAAAAAGGGGAAAGAAAGAAATATGTTACCCATGATAACACTAAAACTTTTTCTGTGGCAACGACTCCTTTGTGGACTATTGCCAAAGAAGGATATTTTTTTATTCTTTCATCCTCTCAGGTTCTCATAATCCGTTTTTCAGTACATGAATTAGCTAATTTCAACTGAAAAATTATTAATATATTAATATTTTTTGAAACAATTCATTCAGATAATTAATCTCATAATTCTTCTATATTCTAGATAATTTGTTTAGATATTCGTTAACAATATTATTCTATATACTAGCTGTGATTTTTAGATAATAAATCACGTAATTATTCTATACTCTAGTCAATTCAATTAGATAATCAATCACATAATTATTCTATAATCTAGTCCTTTTATTTAGATAATCATTGACATAATTATTTTAAGTTCTAGGCAATATATTTAGATAATCATTCACATAATTATTTTATGTTCTAGGCAATTTATTTAGATAATCGTACGCATAATTATTCTTTATTCTAGGCAATTTATTTAGATAATCATTTACACAATTATTTTGTGTTCTAGTCAATTTATTTAAATAATCAGTCACATAGTTTTTCTATACTCTAGTCAGTTTATTTAGATAATCAGTCACATAATTATTCAACATTCTAGAAAATTTATTTAGATAATTATATAATTATCTTATTTTCTTAGTAATTTTGACGATCAAAGTTTAATTTTATAATATTAAAAGCAATTTATTTTTATAATGTCTTGGTATTTTAATAAATTTATTTAATTAATCGGTTGCCTAATTGTATTATTTGGTATTTTATTCTAACTCTCATAATTATTTAAATAATCTATTATTTTAAAAACAAAGAATTTTTTAAATATTAAACATCAGATGTTTTGAAATCGATTGTACCAATTATATGCAAATTATTTTTAAATTAAATAAAATTTAGTGTACTAATAAATATTGAAACATTTAAATCCCAAGATACTAAATGGTATATTATATATATTACACAGCATTGTGAATATTATATAAATTTAGTATACTATATTTGAGATAAATAAAAAGCATTTATTCATTTATATAAAATATTTCAGTCACACATACCAAATAAACAAAGTAAATAAATAAATCAAAATTTTTGCTTATTTACAGAATCCAAAATCTATAATCCTATAAACTATATCCAAAAATCTACGTTAAATGATATATTATGAGAATGACAACACAATGTTGGTTCATCTGATATTTTCATTCGCTAATAGATAGGAAATAACCAGTATATGTTTAAAGGGATCATGTATAAAGGCAAAGAAAAGTAATTTGAAGTGCTAGAAAGTTAGAAAAGAAATAAATGTGAATCAAGTATAAGCATATCTTTTAATTGCTGCTTGCTTCACGTATTAAGGAGCTCCTTATTATTGAAGCTTATTTAACTTTCATTTTTAATCTAAAATTGTTTTTTTTTAAATATTTTCTCGTATACTTCGTATAGAGAAAGTATAATAATCGTCGAAAAATTCGAATACGAGATTTTGAGGAATTTCGACGTTTTATACTTCATTGAATTTCAAAAACATATGTAAGGATAAAGTCCGTTTGTCTGTCTGGGTGGGACAAAAAAAAACTCAAAAATCCTGTAAATTAGCTAAATGAAATTTAACATACGATCTTTATAACGAATTCGGAGATTGTTTTTAATCAAATTTTGAGCAAAATTCGCTCATAGGAAATATGTCTGTCCTGTTGTTCGAATATAATGTAAAAATATAATTATGAAACGAAGAGGACTAGGAAGATAAAATGCGATATATAGAATTAACATCTATAAACTAGACACTTATCCAATTTTCAGCCAAATTTATTAACCGTTTAACCCTTTGTCAATCTGTTCTTTTAGAACCATGAAAACGCGGTAAATCCAAGATGCAACGACTTAAGCATATCAAATTTATTATGCGAATATGCGGCTTACGAAAATGGCTCTAAAATACAAATTTGGTTGTTTGGATACTCTTAATTACCCACCAAGAATGATTGACAAAGACTCTCAAAGGATAAAACAATAAATTCAGTTAAAATGCTACATTCCCGCCAAAGGTGAATATTTTTTAACTAATGTGTGCCAATGTCAATGGGTACTCAAATAATTCTTTGGGATAACGCCTATATTTTAATGTTTGCGAGAAAGTTTTGGGGAGACAACTTATTCTGCTTCCATATAAGACCATGAATATTTGTAAAAAAATTATGAATAAACTTTTAATGCAATATCTACATTTATTGAAAAAAATATAAATGTACCAATGCAAAGTTTTTTTTAGTGCATGTTTCCACTCCTAATAAGTTTTTTATTTCCTGTTCCTTTAGCATCTTAATATAACTTGGAATCTGGAAACCCATAATTGATTAGAATAATAAATGGCGTATTGGTTTAATTAAGAGTTTGATACGTCACGCTATTTCATCTCTAATGTGTGGATCATATGATCAATTAAGTATGCTTCATCTGTAATTATGCCCATCAGTTTCCATCATCATCTGTAAATGCGCTCATCAGAAATTATCTGTCCTCTGTTGTTCAAAATAAATGGATACGAAAACGAAAGCAGAGTTACGAGTTATAACACTGCATATGTCTTTATGAGGTATACAATATATTAATGGGCCGGGATGGCCTTGTTAGTAGAGCGTTGGACTTGTACTCCTTAGGTTACGGGCTCGAAACTCACCGGCCAAAAGAATCCCCGAGTGTGTGGCGATTGGCGCTCGTTAAATCTGTTCGTGATCGCAAAGTCCTCCATATCGAGAGTAATATCACTGGGGGTACTGAGCCAGGGGTGATCGTTCCCTGTTCCAGGTCTAAATTACGATCTGAGAAGGATGAATGAATTTGCATTAATGTAGTCCGCTCCCTAAAAAGGGTTGTGACGTGTGTGTAGCTTAGTCGTACTCTTGGCCCTAGATGGCGCTACTTGTAAAACAAGAAACGTATATTTCCGGCTTAAAATCTGCTGACTTATCAGTGGGGCTTGTCCATGGCAAGTGCTATAAGTAACAACAACAACAACATAATATATTAATGAAAGAAAATTTTCACCACCAACTATAATGAAACTGGTTTAACATAGAATAGAGTTAAATTGTTGATAATTTTCGAATATCAAAAATAAGTATGACATTTTTTTGTTCGTTGGATTTCGATCATAAAAAAACCATCATTTTCATTTCCATACTAACCATAAAATTTTACATATTAATAACTTTACTTGAAAAAATTTTAAATATCGCTTTTGGGAACAAAAGAAATGAATAGCAGATACTTCCTAAATATTTAGAATGAATAAGGCGAAAATTGGAATCGCTTAGAAGCCATAGATAAAAATTCCTTTAACAATACACTAAAAGCATAAACATCATTTTCCTCCACTCCGAGTTAATAAAGAAAATAACCCATAATGAAGTGGATGACAAGAAAGTGCCAAGAGCTTATAGTTTAATAAGTTATTACTCAGTTTTTAATTTCGTTTTGTCTCCTGGGCGTGCGACTGAATAGGGGAAAGTAGAAAACGTGTTTTGGATAGCAAGCGAGTCGATTTACTATTTGGGCTAAGGCGAGGGAAAAGTTGAATTTTTTTCCCCTTCAAGAACATTTTTCATTTGGCGATGCAGAAAGAAGAAAAGCTGTTATTGGAGAGAAGATGAGTCGCGCGGGAAAAGGCCGAAGAAAACCGAAAGGAAAATGTTCTCGGAATGGATTTTTCTACGAGTCATAAAAGGGCTAAGGTCTTGTTTTTCTTTCTCTGTGTCATTGCTTTACTGTGTTTTTATTGTCGTTTGCTGTATCTTCGAGTACTGATAATATTTGTTGTAGTTTTTCTTTCTTTATTTATTTTCCTTTTAAATTTTTTCGTGATTTCTGAAACTTTTCATGAAGCTGGTAATCATATCAAATCTTTTCAGGAGAAAAAAAAAGTTTTGGAAGATAATTCTTGTCATTGAGAAATGTTTTAGTAGCAACTTTTATTAAAGAATGGAAATATAACGTGCCAACTAAGATTTATTTTTTATGGATGTGTCTTATATTTATTAACTCTATATATTTAAATCAAATGAACTTTTTATTCATGTAGTTACATATCATCAGCATAATTCTTAAAATATTATAATGTAACGAATGTATGTTTATTTTTGGATATTTCATTTAAACCTATGATAAAAGTAATTTTCAATGTGAAAAATTAAAAAAAGGAAGACCATGAAAATAAAATCTTATTTTTTGAGATTAAAAGTTAAATTGTTTCATTTGTTTTTTTTAAATAATGATGTTGGTTGCTATAATTATAAAATATTTTTAAAGAAAGTAGTTAATATGAAATTTTAAATTCTTAATCAAAATTTAATATCAGAAAATTGCATTTTCAAGAATTAAAACAAAAAAATATTCATTTCCATTCAATAAAAACTAAAAGAATTCCTTTATAATAGCTTTTATATAAAGATGCTATAATATGTCTAAAGAATTTTATTAAAATTATATTCTGTTTCTGTTTATTTAACTTTGGCAATGAAATCTTCTATAAAACAGACATTTTTCATTCTCGGTTATGCCATTTAAATCCTATATAAAAGACAACCTTAAATATCCCTTTAAATTATTATTAGTTGATTCGAAATAATGTCAAACATTCCTAAAATATATTTGTAACCAATTCAAAATACATAAGCAAACAATACTAATTATTTAAGAAATTTGAATAATTTTTTTAAAAAAAATTAAGTATCACAAACTACAGATTTTTAATTTTTGATGTACCAATAAATTATCCGAAATATTAAAAAAGTATTTAATTTGAACAATTTTAATTAATCAAGATATTTTTTTATCGATGATTAAAAGAGTGGAGAAATTTTAATGAAAATTTCTGTGTTAACAAATGTATTCTTTTATTTATTTTATATTAAATTTGCTATTTTTAGCATTTTGCATTTTGTTTAAAACAATCATTCAGTGCTGTCTGAAACACTGATAGATATTAGCTCTTTGAAGAAAAAGTATAAATCGAGTAAAATTAATACATGATTTTTATCTTAGTATATCAAACATATCTTCATATGAATGTGAAATATAAATATCGAATCTAAGAGGAAAATAAAAAATTACTTATCAGTATTATTTTTTGAAATAAAATACTTTTTAGCATATGAAATCATATTCTGTAAAAAAGAATTAATTACTGATTAATGGATGTCTTAATTTACTATTAATTACATAATTACATAATTTTAAAATAAGTAGAATTTATTGATTTAGGTTTTATATTTTATATAAAGAATATTAAAAGGATTTTTCCAGCAGAATTGTATACAATTTAACATAAATAACAAATAACATTATTCAATCATTTTTATAAATAAAATAAATTGATTAAATTATATATATCTATTTAAGAAATTATAAAGCTATTTCCTAATTAAACTGAATGCGCTATAACAAAAATACACAAAAGCGTTACATTAACAAACTCGTCAATTTATTACTTTTCGTTTCAACATTTACGTTCAAAAATTTTTAAAAAAGAGTGAAAAATTGGAAACTTTCACAGGTCAGGAATTTTAGCTAAATCTATCTGTAAGAAATAAATTTAAATCGTACTTTCAATCAATCATTTTTTCTTAATAGATATTATGTAATCGACACAGAATAGCCGTGTATTTCTCTGTACGTCAGGATCATGGTACAATTAGACATTTAGCTCTTAAACTTGTAATTTATCACTCTTTATGGCGTATGAATACATTTTAAACAAAAAAAAACAGAGGAATTTGAAAGCCTATGCTGGAGCAAAGGGCGCCGATTTACTTTGCGTATAAAGTCGCAGGAAAAAAAAAGTTAGGACGGAAAATACATAAAAATGCAACATATATGTATGTATATATATTCAAAAATGGCAATCCTGAACAGAAGTTGTTATTGGATGAGAAGATGAGTCACATGGGAAAATATCCCTGAAAATAAAAAGGAAAGCAAATCTCGAAATAGATCTTGTCCGTGAAACGAAATTTTTTTAAATTTCTACTTTTTTGTTCATTTATAGCTAGGACAAGATTTCTAAATCTAGTTTGCTTTCTTATTGCTTGTCTGTATTAATATTGAATCACATTGGCGTGCCTGTTAATATTTTACATAATGGTTATCAGGTCAATAATACCTGGTCATGACGACAAACGTTGTTCCGAAAGGAAAATTATAGTAAGTGAATGATTTTTTGTGATTATTCCTTAAGAATTAAAGTTTCAAATACTTATTATTCTGTCTCAGGAAATATAAAAAACTTCAGAAAGATAATCAGAGTAGAATTGTTCTATGCCATTTAATTAGTGATTTGTTTTCTGCCAGTAGGCTGTTATTTTTAGATTAGGATGCTTATAATTACTTGTTCAGTTTAGATAGCTTGTTATTAACTGCTTTAGGGTGCTTCGATTGTGGTATTTTCGAGTGTTCTTGAGAAATAAACTGCCATTATTCGTTAATAAGTGTTTAGACTACTTATTATACAACAGATTTACGAATTTTCTTATAGTATATGTAACTGCTTTTATATCACATTTCACCTACAATAATAACTTTTTTATCATTGATAATTGCTGAAAATTTTACAAATGAAGAAATGTAAATTTTATATATTTGATTTCATTTCCTAACGACAGTTTTCGGAAGTTTTTCAATTACAATCATACTATCTTAACCTCTTCAAAAATATAAAGAGGCATCTTAGAACATTCATTCAATCCCTTCATATCTGGTAAGAGAATGCGATTAATTTCTTAGTTGAGTCGGAAATTTGAAGGGAAGCTTTTAATCGTTTAAAATTGCTCCCAGTTTAAAACCGGTTTGAGTTCTCTGCGTTATAATTTTTACACGATTTTTTTATTATTATCGATTTAGTTTTAATTATTATCGGTTATTGTCCATTATCTTTTACCCATGGATAAAGAACTCTTTAAGATATAGTAGAGCAGATCCTTTTCTTTTGCGAATTGAAGTTATTTTCACTTTTCAACCAAATATCTTTTTACGAGAAATTGTCACTCAGATGATAATTAAATCTGTCTCATTCCCTTTTGATGAAACTAAATACTGTATTTTTATATATATTTTTAAAATTCTGGTAAGGTAGTACATAAATTGAACATTGTATTTGGAAACTTCATAATATTGGTAATCTATATTCAAGAGAAATAAACTGTTCAACTCGGATATATCACCTCTTCAAAGAATATAAAAATAGCAGTGTCATCTTGATAATTATTTTAGCACAATCTTCAAATTTTGTTATTTTGTCATCCTCTGTTTTTCGGCTTTTATAAGATTTAGAAAGTATAAATTCTTTTTAATATAAATGTTTTTAATTCGACATAAAATAATCGAAGATATAAAAGAAGAAAATGGAGTTTGGTATTTTATTTTATTGTATAATAATGTATCCATTCATACAATAAACAGTATATACATTCTATATTATGTATTTAGAGGTTTAATTTATATAAATTCAGTTTTTAATAGAGAAAGATGTTTTTGTATTGTGTTCCTTTTATTCATTATTAAATGATTTATAATTCTGTAATCAGGTCCCATTTGTTCCAAACAAAATCTTACTTAAAATGTAAGTCGAGTATAATCAATTATATACATAGAAATTTCTCCTCACGTTCACATTTATTTATAAAATGTATCATAATGTCTAAAATAAATTATGTAAAAGAAATGAACAACTAAGTATTGATTCATACCAGAGAATTATTTTGTAAATATATGTACATTCTAAATGATATGAATTAATGTCTTGTTCATTCTACAAGGAAATTTACATTTCCATATTCCAATACTTTAAGAAACTTAGACTAAACTTAATTAAAGTTTGTATGAAAAGCTATTTATAACTTTCTAACATAACTTACATTTCATATATAAACTATGCCAAAAATAAAGAATTCCAACCATAAGTATTCTTAAATAAATATCTATAAAGGTCTGAATTACAATACATTATGAAGATAAATGTTAATAGACTTATTTAGCAGAGAACAAAAACTGGGTGTGACAGCATTTATTTACTCTTCTACCAATTATCATGAATTATTACATAGTAAAAAACAAACAAACCAGATTCAGATCTGGATTAATGCGTATATTTAGAATAATTCGAACAATCATTAAATGAATAAGAAGTAACGATATTTTATTGAATCTTTGGATATTAAGTCGTTTTGTGTCTATTAAAATACGGTACAAACAAAAACAACGAATTTTATAACCAAACTATTATATAAAAATGAAGTTTGTCTCAATACACTTCAAACGCTAGATGAGCTATTTTTTGAAAGTGTAGAGGGAATTAGATTTGAATCGCGGTTACATTCAGATAGATGCATAATGCAGTATAATGAAATTTGTTGCGACAGGAGAGAGCATCACCCCCTTTTCGCCAATGATATTTAGCGCCAAATATGGCAACCCGATGTTATCGTTGGAGGATATCTTCCTCCGAGAGATAAGATGCAAGAGCTCGGGGAGTTGGCGATTTTGAAAAGTGCGCCAAGAGAGTGATGTTCGCTACAGATCAACCCGAAATGTTTTGACTTTCGACGAGACTTTATGATGAAAATTTTTAAAAGATGGATTTTATCTTCAATATTTTGCAGAAACCTTTTGCACGATGCTGATGTCCTGGCACAGAGGTAGTTCGTATTCCTCGTGTTCTGGGAGTCCCGGGTTAGAGTCCCAGGTAGGACATGATTTTTTTTGTGTACTATCTATGAGATGTATGAAAAACGCCCCCTGTAAAAACGCCTGAGCAAAATTAAATAAAACATATACATCTTTGCCGGCCTTTTGGCACGGAGGTAGTGCGTCTTCCTCGCGTTCTGGGAGTCCCGGGTTAGAGTCCCAGTTTGGGCATGGTTGTACTTCTGTGTGCTATCTGTGAGATGTGTGAATGTGTCCCCCTGTAAAAAGAGGCTGTGCAAGCGAATGTTGTGAGTGTGGAGCTAAGTCGTACTCTTGGCCCTAGTTGGTGCTAAAAACAAGAGACGCTCATTCAGCTTAAAATCTCTGATGGCCGTCAGCTCGCTTGTCCATGACATATTCCATTATTAACAACAATAACATATTTGTGGACAGCAGTAGTGAAAGATAAATATGGCCTCAGAAAGACTGGGTTCTTTCTACGCTAGAAACATTACTGAGGAGGAAATTCAACACATTCTTTGCACGCCTCTGTTGCCTGGTGCTTCATCTGAAGCAGAAATTTCAAATTTTGTTGGAGCCAGAGTAGTAATGAATGAAAACAAATTAAGAATAACTACCAAGTAGAAGCTTTGTATTATGCATGTTACCAATTCCAAATCACTGCTACCAGGAACTGATATTGGGTGAAACTCGAGTTCGAAAAATGGCGGAATGCAGATATATTGTTCTTTGTGGTGAGGATATGATATTTTTTTGTATTGGCCCCAATGAAGGCTACATGTTGATAAAATGGAAACATGTCAATGCTTGAAACCAAGCTGTTCATTGCATAGAAATACTGAATTGATAATAGAAAATATAGACTTTGAAACAATTTACTTAACTTACAGGAATACAGTCACTATTATTCCAGTATCCTTGACAACAAGATTCCAGATTGGTTAATGAGTCTATTGTGATGATATTTCTTAACTTTATTTAAAGAACTTATCTTAACTGGATAAAGATCATTCTTGAAGCACTTCTGTTATCCAACAATAGAGTGTCCATATAACAATCTTGAAATACTTCTATTATCCAACAATAAAGTGTTAATATGAAATACAAGATAAAGATCTACTTAACTCTTGAAATACAATATAAAGATCTACTTAACT
>JAOUZG010026641.1:16020435-16047575 GCA_026289955.1 Argiope argentata | reverse complement strand
AAAGATCTACTTAACTCTTGAAATACAATATAAAGATCTACTTAACTAGCCCTGCATAAAGAAATATAGAACAACAATTTCAGCATTATCCATAGACGGCATGAACACTTTTTTATTTGAATGGTCAACTAATGAATGTCAGTGTTATTTGGCCATTTGTCCACCCATGTAGCGTTAAATAACAATTTTAAGGAATAATTCCTTATCATTTGCTTCCTTGGAATCGATATCATTAAAAAATTTCGAAACTTCACAGTTTGGTAATGAACAGCAGTTTATGTTTAATTGAGATTGTTAATGAACCAGCGTTTCATATTTAAATTAGCCTCACATAATTTAAAATGAAATTTTGAAATTCATTAAAATAAATATTTAATCTAGGTAAAATGCTCTACCTAGTATCCATTCCACTGAACTATTTTTTCTTCTTATCTCGGAAAATTAAAAATTCTTGTACATAAAAACTATTTTAAAATAAACATACATACGTGTATAATCAGACAAACAAAGCTAATTTGAAGTAAGTTTATTAATAGATGCATGGCTATCCCGAATAACTTGAGATACTCATATTGTTACTTTATGACAAAACAACCGAAATTTGAAAAACATTCTAAAAATACAGTATAAATAAACTTTTTAATTATGTTATTATTTCGAAGTTATCGAGAGAACAAATGATTGAGATTTAAGAATCCATTTAATATCCAGAGTTCCTTCTCTTTTTCTCTAAAAGAAATCGAAACAGAAACTAAATAACCACATATTTTTCCAAAAAAATTGGGTCAGAGCAACCAGCAGGACATAGTTCAATAATTTATTACCCATTTTTTTAGTTCTATTTTGTCTCCTAGTCGTGTGGCTGCATTTTGTGCACCCATCGAAATGAAGAAACTTGGAAACGTGCTTTGGATAGCAAAAGTCGATTTACTGCTTGAAATAGATCCTGAAAAAAAGAACTAAATCATGCAAAAATTATGTATTCCTTTTTTTTGTTTACCGTTTAGAAGTAGGCAAGAGGAGATACTATGTATAAGATGAATTGCATTAGAAAAATAGAATAAAAGAAATATATTCTGAAAAGTATTTTTCAACGAATAGAAAAGAAACAAATGAAATATGGCCTTTGTTTTGCTTTTATAATATTTTAATTTTATTCATTATAATTTATAATCCGGAATCTTGAGTAATACCTTTTCGATTATTTCATATGCCATTCTCACTTGTCTTGTTTTCAACCGTTTTAAAGAAATTAATAATTATTATTCCAATAATTATTACTTTGATATTAGGATATAAACGAATTATAATGAGATACAATTTCTGAAAGATTATATTAAATTAAAAATAAGATTAATAGATGTATTTAGTAAAAAGTAAGTATGTATGCATGATGTATTAGTTTTATAAAATAAGATTAATAGATGTATTTTAATGAGATGCAATTTCTGAAAGATTATATTAAATTAAAAATAAGATTAATAGATGTATTTAGTAAAAATAATCTTAGAAAAACATTTTATTAGCACATTAAAAGTTTAAGTGTATTTTTTGAAATGAGTTTCAATTTTTTAAAGCTCTTTTTCATTCAATTTTTACTTCGTAATTCATGAGGGGGGATTGAAAGTAGAATAAAATGAAGCTGTTCAGTTAAGCTGCTCACGTGAATGTCTTCTATTGTCCTGTCTTGTTTTGTTTAGTGTATGAATGCAGTTATTAAAAAACATGTCCCTGATAACATGCATCCTGTTGCTTTCTGCACGGATCTTAATAATCAACCTTCCACCACAAATGAATAAATTACCAGAAGTAAGTTTAAGATTTTCCAAAATGTATAAAACCCATTTCTTGATGATCAGATATAAATTAAGGATGTGGGAAATATGTCTGCTTGATTCTGCCGTATTCTAAAGGTAATTAATCTCTAATTAATCGTTATCATTCTTTACTATCTTTTTTGTTGAGCCGTCTATTATTTTCTCATGCTGAATATAAATTGAATCTAAAGCTCATTGTACCAAATCTAAAGTTCCTCATACAGAATCTAAAACTTCTAGTACCTAAACTAAAGCTCCTTATAGCGAATCTGAAGATCTTTTTTTTTTCAGAAAATTCGCTTCTGGAACTATAAAAGAGCAAAATAATTTTATTCCTTTTGTCTTCCTATTTCTCTTGATATTCGCGAAAAAATCTTAATTATTAAGCAATAAGACGAAGAACGTGAATCCTAACTAAACATATATGATCTCATTTTGCATGCTTTCTAGAAAACTACCAGTTTTCTTTAGCTTCAAACTATAGTTTGCTGAACATTTTAAATTGTAAAAACTAAAATAATACTTCAAGCATTTTAGAATTCCACCGGTTTGTTTATTCTTTCAAATTAACAGCATATATTACAAATCATTGCCATATTCGAAAAGGTTTAGTATTGATTATCGGCTATTATACAAAAAATAAACGGAAGAATATTAATAAAATATGTTTATCAAAGAAAAAAATCGTTTGCTTTTACCTTTTAATACATTTTAATTGAAATAAAAATAGTAGCAGTTATAAAATTTCTGAAAAGAAATCGTCTGCTAAATGTTTTTTAATAGATTTAGATAATAATATTTTCCTAACAATGTTCAAATGCGCGTGAAATACTTGAATCTAAATACAATGCACTAATATGTGTAATTTTATGTATTACTAGCCGCCCTTGGCGACCAGTCGGTTCGCCAGCATTAATGCTCGCTAAAATTTTCATATAATATTTTATGTAACTGTGTCTCATAACAGATTTTTCACCAAAATATTTTTAAACCAAACAAATTTTGATCATCATATAATTCATTTATGATATTACTTTCTTCAGATGTTCATTGTACTACTCATCTTTCTCTTTCTATCCGAGCAATGATTGTCCCGGAATTGATATTTTACTTAAATGGTGGAGGGAAAGGTCTAAAATTCCACGTTTTTATAGAATAAGGAGATTCTAATTTTCATAAATGTAAACACACTAAACAAATAAAGACACAATTCGTTTTCAAGAGATGCGAAAGTTTAAAAACAGCTTGGAAAATGCCGTGCACAAAGGAAATAATGGTGACACACACACATCTTTCTTTTCTTTTCTTTTTTTCTTCACTACTTTTCTTTTTACAAACCTTTTTTTCGGTTTATTATTTTTTTTCTTCCTTGCCCATACTTTATTTTGAACAGACATTGATTAAATATCCATATAGACTAATAATAAAAGCAACTATTTTCTTTCTTTTTTAAACATCCCGTTATCTATGAATGAAAAACAACTGACTTCGCGTATTTCATTCTAAACAAATGATAATTTATTACTTCCTGCTATCTTGCTCAGTTGGTGTGGGGGAAGGAAATGAAGATTTTTGGCGGGAAAGTAGGAAAAGTATCGTTTTAACTATTTTCCACGCAATTTTTTCATTTTTTCTCTCCATAAGAACCATCCTCTCTTAACGAAAATATTTTTAAAAAATTAACCGAATCGGCCGAGCCGTTCTCCAGTTTTGCGCTTAGCAACGCATTTCGAGTTGCATTTTTATTAATATAGATAGATTGTAGTGATAAATTTAACTTTCCAATGCAGTGTTACTTTCTTACTTCTTTTCATATTTATCTCACATTATAAGAAAATATATGTGAATGTATTAAAGTTTATAAAATGTAACATACAGTTACTGATCAAAATATTTAAAATAAAAAATGGTATCATCTTTTTATCATTTCAATATATTTTTTGAAATTTGTCAACTACATTAACTTATTTTAATTTTGATTAATAGTCCGGTTTTCTATGCAAAAATTTTATATCGCAATTAGCTAATATAATAAAAAATGTCCTAAAAGTAAATTTAAGGCATTAAGTTAGCAAACTTTAATATGAAATTTTTCACATATTACTTTTTTTTGATTTAAGTAATAAAGTATGTTGTGAGTCAATCACTCAAAAAGATGAAACCTAAAATGTACATGCTAGATATATGGTGAATGCTACATAGAGCACTGCTGCTTATTATATTGTCAGAACCCGATGTTATTTTTGGGATGAGATTTTTAGCGTTAACAAAATTCCGTAGAAGAAAAATAAAAAAAAATTATTATTTGCACGAGTATCTGAAAAAATCAGCTTTTAATAGTGCGTTTCTATTGCATTTACAAAAGCTCAGATTAAAAAAACTAATGACTACAACAAATGTCATTTTGAGCATGCGATTATATGAAATGAAAAAAATAGGAAATATGATATTTTTTAAACAATAAATGCGAGACAAAGTTTTGTGGATCGTTTGCGATACTAAAGGGACTCAATGAAGCAATTGTAATGAATTAAAATATAATTTAACTTGCACGAGCACGTGGTGCTTGGCCGTTCAAGAAATGATGTTCTGACATGATGCATTGAAATATGCATAGCAGATCTCATTTTAATCTTTATTAATTTTCATTTATTATACAATCAAAACTGAATTTAAACCAGTAATTTTATGTATTGAAAAGCAAATAAATGAAAGCATAATCCCGAAATAAAAGTTAAAAATTAAATTCCTGTATGGATTAGCAATATTATATGTGAACTATAGAAGGCTTTTTATGTAGTGAATCTAAGTATTTGTCAATGAATAGGAATAGAATTACTCAAAGCAGAAATTAAGCTTATTCCTTAACGTTGGCAATCTACCAACTATTCAGTAGAGCAAAAACAGATTTAGTGTTATTGAAGCATTCTTTCTCCATCTTTTTTCTTTATACATAAAATAAAACAAGACACCGATTTATGTACTTTTTTATTCTGTACTAAAACTAATCTCATGCTGCTATCGAAAGTATAACATACTCATTCTGTACATTAACACCCTGTAATAACTACAACTTTATTTTACATAAAATAAATAGGAAGTAATTCTTAGAGTTTTTTTATTTGTCGTAATGAATTAAGAGAGGATAATGACAAAGAGTATAAAACCAGGTAATCAACAAAGTAGTATTTTACTACGTTTTTTTACAATGTCTGTCTCTTGCTGCAGCTTTACAAAGATTAATCGACAGCTTTTCTAAACCTGAATGTTGGCAACTTACCAAACACATGTTTTTGAAATGATCTGGAATTCAATTCACTAGTGGAGAATATAGTGAAAGAAATAACATTTAAAGAAAGCCTTTAATAATTCATATCATGATGTAAAAGAATAGAATGCTTTAATAGTGTTTAGATAATAATTTGGAGATGTCCTCTAAAACATTCCAGATATATTGAAAATAATTTGATTACTAATAAAAGGAAGTAATATCGTCTTGTTTCATATCTTTATAATTTTAATACATATTTATTGTTTGGATTACTTGGATTTTTGAAATTATCTGGAATTCAATCCTGTAGAGGAGAATATAGTGAAAGAAATAACATTTAAAGAAAGCCTTTAATAATTCATATCATGATGTGAAAGAATAGAATTTTCTAATTGTGTTTAGATAGTGATTTGGAGATGTCCTCTAAAACATTGCAGAGATGTTGGAAATGAAGTGATTACTAATTAAAAAGGTAATATTGTCTTGCTTCATATCTTTATAATTTTAATACATATTTACAGCTTGGATGAATGGGTGTCAATACAGACTTTAATGGAAACTGTGAATCCTCTGGTTGAGTATTTTTTCGTGACATATATATTCTTTGTTACTCAAATTATCAATTACGATTTATCCATGAAATAGTTTTCCATTGTGAATGTATTTCCCGTATTTCTTATTAATATTTCTAAATGCTATTTATTATATGAATTTAATTATTAACCACTTAACAGTTTTATTTTCTTTACAATCTAATAGGATGACACCCTCTATTTCGGGAACATTTTCTTATTTTGATTCAAATGAAACTCTATCGATTACTTGATCTATCTACTTATTCAAAGTTATTTTTACTATTGAATTATAATTGTTGAGAATAGTTTATTTTTTGTTTACAGCTATCAAATTTCGATAAATCGATGCGCGTAAAAGCATACGGGCAAAACAGTTAAGTGGTTAATTTTGCATAACATAGCCACGAAGATCTAAAGAATAACAGATAAAAAAGTAACTTTATATCACGTTTAATAACTCTTAGAAATATTGTAACATACAGTCAAAGAACTGCCTCCGCTGCTTTTGGAGTTCAGGATAATTCAGAATTATAAAGGAGGTTATAGAAAGTTCTAGAAGATTTAAAAACATTAACAAATGAATAATAATAAATTTAAATGGTAGTTCAGGATTTAATGCAATTCGACTCGGCTGGGATTCGAATCCCTGATCTTGTGCTTTGTAAGCGAGTACTTCTCCGTACTTCTGAGACGCGTTCAGTCGACAGAGATATTGTTTTTTAGACAGTAGCCTTATAGAACACAAATATTGATCAATATTGTAAAATATTTTTAGTATCATAAAATATCGTACAATTTTGATCAATATTCGAAATATTGTACAATATTGTAAAATATTTTTAGTGTCATAAAATATCGTACAATTTTGATCAATATTCGAAATATTGTACAATATTGTAAAATATTTTAGTGTAATAAAACATCGTACAATTTTGATCAATATTCGAAATATTGTATAATATTGTTTAATATCATATAATATCGTACAATATTGTAAAATATTATGCTTTAGAATATGCTACCTGGGTATATTGTATTTATAAGAATGCAATTCTCATGTTCGGAGAAATTCTTTTGATATATGAATCAATTCTTAAGATGTATAAAATTTATTCTGCATTTTTAGACGAATTTATAAGTTTTCCAAAAGCATTTAAATTCCGTATGGGTCATCTTTTGTTTCTTATGTTTTCTCTTATGCTTTTAAATTTTTTGAAAGCTCCTAGGGCTTCAAATTCTCAAAGTCCTCTCATTTAATGTTTTTTTGCTTTATAAGAGTAAGATTTCTTATTTTTTTGTATTTTATTATTTCTTCTATGTTAACTACTATAATATCCTATTACACTGCTATGTGGAGTTATTTTCAGTTTTGTTAGAGATTGTCACAAATATTCGATATGTGACACTCTTAGAAGAGGCCTTTGTGGTCACTACACAAAGCAAATTTATCTTTGTAGAATCTCGCCTGTGAATTTGGGATTCTATCTTACCCAAAAAAAACATGATGCTTGTACACCACTGTCAAGAAGTGTTACGTTAATAAAAAGTAAGTGAGAAGCTAAATCATTATTTTCAAAACAAAGCTGTATATCGGCACAAATTTTTTTAAAAAAATGCTCTGGTTTGAGAGTTGTTTAGATTTTGCAACTCCTTCATTTTCCATGGAATCATTTTCTACTTCTTTTTCATAATTTTCTAGACAATGAGTTAAAAAATTTATACTTAAACACGTCACCACTTTTTTAATTAACATGTCAGAACATGATGTTAATTTAGTATGAGATTTTTGGCGCCAAAAAAAAATCTGTAGGTGAAAAAAAATGTTATCTGCACGAGCTTTCCAAAAAAAATATCAGCTTTTAATAACGCATTACCATCCCATTTACAAAAGCTCTGATTTAAAAAAATAATTTAATACCTACAGCAAATAAAACCTAGAAAAATGCCATTTTGAGCACGTGATTATATGAAATGAAATATATAGGAAATGCGATATTTTTTTAAACAATAAATGCGAGATAAAGTTTTTTGGGTAGTTTGCAATACTAAATTGACTAATTCGATAAAACAATTAAAATTAATTTAAATATAATTTATTTTACACAAGCACGTTGTGCTGGGCCGTTTAAGAAATTATGTTCTGATATGATATTATGAAATATGCATAGAAGATTTTATTTTAATCTTTGTTATTTTTGGAATCTTTTGAAAAAATACGATTGATACCGCCCAACTGATTTTTGATTAATTTACAGCGATTAAAATATCTGACTGCTGTAGAAACCACATATGAAAAATTTTGCTAATAAATTGGTTATTAAAACGTATTGGAGATCAAAGCCTGTTACCATACGATAAACAGAAAAGAGATGAGAGGTAAAGGTCAGAATGTTCTAAAGTTTAGAACAGTTTTATAGTTTTAAATGCATGATCAAGAATGATAGACAATTAAACTATCATTACTTTTGAATTTTTTAAAAGGTAATGGGGAATATATATTAACCAAATACGACCTATTGAAAAATGCATTAATATCAACAGTTCTTCTCTCTTAGGTTCAAAAAAATATATATCATGAAATAAATAACCGTATTTTTCTCCTACTGAAGAATAGAATCGGAAGACAAAATATAGCCAGGAACCCAGAGTTTAATAATTTATTATCCAGTTTTTAGTTCCATTTTGTCTCGTGGGCGTGTGACTGTAGTTTGTACTGTCATCAAAACGGGGAAACTGAAAAACGTGTCTTGGATGGCAAAAGAATCGATCAACTGCTCTTAGTAAATACCGCCAAATAAAAAAAAAGGGAAGGAATTATAAGAAAGGGGAGAAGTTTTTCTTTTTGTGAAGCAGGAAGCATCGGAATGAAAGCTGTTATTGGATAAGAAGATGATTCGCGCGAGGAAAAAGTTGCCGAAAATTCAATGGAAAATGTTCTTGAAATGGGTTTTTTCTAGAGTCATAAAAAAGACTGGGTTCTTGTGTTTCTTTTATTGTTTCTCTGATCGTCTTTTTTTTTACTTTGTTGTGTTTCAGGATTATAAGCATTTATTTTATTATATATTTTTTTTTTTGTTCCTTTATCTGCTGATTTCATTTCCGCACGGTTTGATTTTCTTGTGTACTTGTGATAATTATATCAAATGTTTAAAAGAAGGAAGGAAAAATAGATACTTACGTATTAGACCGTCTTCGCCAACGATCGCCAATGCTTTATTAATTCATTGGCGACGGGTTTAAATCTGGCGATAAAGATCAACATATTATACCATTACCGGATTGCCATAATTGGCGGTTTAGCAACTCATTGGCGACGACTTCAAATTTGGCGATAAAGTTGGACGGTCTAATACGTAAGTACCGAAAAATGTTATTTATAAAACAAAATCTGATCTTTTTTTTATTTAACACATTTTAAATTAGTTTTATGGATTGGAATTAAGATAACTTTATTAGTCAAGATTATTTGCAGTTGTTTCTTTTTAATTAGAAGCTTTGTTCACTTTTCGATAAATATCAATTCGAAAATAAAGATATAAATGGATATATGGAAGTTTCAATCTATAGCTAAGATTAGAACCACTTTATTTTCAATTTATGGAAAAATACTTCGAATCAAACACAAATTTATTTCCTATAATGTTATGATTTTTTTCATCCTTGTTTTATTTTCTCGTATTACTTTCTGCTCATATTTTTAATACGTTTCTGTTGGAAGAGATAAAATTTTTTGTATTAAACAGTTTCATTACTTATGCACTAAATATAAACACAATATCAAATATATTCGTCAATTTTTTCATCTGTCGAAAAATTTTAAACCCTTACTCAATAATAAAATAAATGTATTTATAAAATGTAATAACAAATAAAAATTCATTCAGCTAACACATTTTCTTAAATGCCTCCAACTATAATATGGTTTTTATTACAATGATTGAAAACGGATTTTTTTTTTTTACAAAAAATGGTTGTTTGACTTAAAATATTTATTATTAAATATTGAAGAGAAAACAGTTTTTAAGATAATAATTGTTGGATGATGTGAATAAGCATTCTGTCAATAGATATATTTACTCTTAGTTAAATTTGACAGAAATTAGCATTTTTTTTTCTAAAAAGCCTTTTTTACAGAATAAGAAATCAGTTATAGCGATCATAAATAAATTTGCATTGATTGCAAAAAGTGACAAAATTGGTTGAATTGATTTGTATTATTGACTGAAACGATTTTCATACAATGTTCAAGGCATCATTAGTTTCTAAATAAAAAAATGTTACTCTTTCAGAGACATCTGGCTATTGCAAAACTTATTCTCAAAATAATATTTTGGCAAAAGCGCAATATTTTTGTCATATTCAGAAAAAAATTAAATAAAAAAAAGAGTTAATGGAAATTGGAAAATATGAAAAGTGCTTTTACTGTATACATTTTGTGATAATGGTTATGAACAAAAGGACGTTAAAAAAATATTTCATATTATATTTTGAATGTGGACAGATTTGCAGCAATTTAAAATAAAAATTATTACAATTTTTTTAATAATAAATAGGTTTTATAATAAATTTCTCGAACTTTAATAAAATTAAGGAGATATATATTTATATCACAATACGCCTCTCTAATTTGAATACCAAAGAGGGATTAAGAATTATCTCCCTAGAAATTCACATCCTATGGAAATTTATAAAAAAGTATTATCTTCGGATAATTTATGAATTTTTCTCATTCTTTTTCCTCTTAAGCTTTTTATTATTAGATAATTATATTAAATATTAATTTATCATGACTTTGATCCAAAATGGATTATTGGTTTTGAGCATTTTTTTAAAATTTTTAATTAATTTGATTTAATTGAATTAATCTATACATTTTTTTAAAAAAATTTGAAATAACATTGATTATTGAATTAATTTAAGCATTTTATTTTAATTTTGAATTAACTAAGCTAATTTATACATTTTATTTTAATTTTTAATAAATATTAATTAATTGAATTAATTATTATATATTTTATTTTAATTTTGAATTAATTTGAATTAATAGTATTAATTTATACACTTTATTTTAATTTTGAATTATTTTAAACTAATTAATTAAATTTAAGCATTTTATTTTAACTTTGAATTAATTCAAATTATTTGAATTAGTTTTTACATTTATTTTAAAAAAATTTGAATTCATTTTAATTAATAGTATTAATTAATACATTTTATTTTAATTTTGAATTAGTTTCAATTAATTGATTAAATTATAATTTTTTTATTTTGATTTGATTGTACTTGAAAAGTTTAATCGAAATAAATATTTTTTTTCATTTGAAAGTTGTGTTACTTTCTGAAATAATTTCTTCATTTTGATTTGGCTCAGCGAGGAGACTCAATTATCGTATACACTTTATCTTCTGGAAATTACTGGACCATAATCCATAAAATTGAGGCTAATATGAAGATTAAAATGAAATCTACCATGCATATTTCCGTGTATCATGTCAGAACATCATTTCTTGAACGGCCAAGCACCACGCGCTCGTGGAAGTTAAATTATATTTTTATTCATTTTAATCGTTTCATCGAAGGAGTTACTTTGGTATTGCAAACTATCCAAAAAAACTTTGTCCCGCATTTATTATTTTAAAAAATATCCAATTTCTATTTATTTCATTTCGTATAATGACATGCTCAAAATGACATTTTTCTATTTTTTATTTGCTGTAGTCATTAACTTATTTTTTTTAATCAAGGCTTTTGTAAATAAAATGGCAACGCGTTATTAAAAATTGATTTTTTGGGATGCTCGTGCATATAATAAAATTTCAATTTTTCGCCTACGGATTTATATTGACGCCAAAAACCTCATCCCAAAAACATATTCTGACATAATGAAAAAAGAATTTCATTTCTAATGATACAACACTAAAGAAATTTTATAGAAATTTTTTATTTACTTATATTCCTTTCAAAGTATAAAAATAATATTTTTTTTGTAACGGTGATCTTATGAGGAGAGCCATATATAATAATGAAATTATATAGGTATAACACCTACATAATAGGTTGAATGTCCACCGAGTAGGCAAGGATAGATTTTTCACGATAACTGATTTCATTACTCTTTTTTCTTAGAAGTAAACAAAATTTTAAGTAGATTTTTGATCAATATAATTGTAATAAAAAAAACTTTTCTATAATTTATTTTTAGTTTCTTTGAACATTTCGTTGAACTTCAAACATTTAAAAGAAATATAAACTTTTAAAGGACCAAAGCAATATTGATTCCTATGTTTAAAAGACTCCATAGAGCAAGAGACTAACTGTGAGTGATTCCCTTTTGGTGCTAGAGATGCACATAAACCACATCCTTTTGATATCAAGTTAATTTTTGAAGCAATTTTCTTCCTGAATATCAAACCGAAGATGAAATTCTGCTTTTTAAATTAGTTATTCGGAGATAACATTTTTTTTCTTTTTTGACTTTTATACCAAGGATTTTATCCCCCCTTTCTCACTCTTTTCTTAAAAATGCTACGTGAATAAAGAACTTTTGTCGATTCAGCCACCTGTAATGTAATATTTCAAATTACCAGAAATGTCCGGGATTGCCTGGTTGGTAGAACGTTGGATTCTCATTCCTTGGGTTGTGAAATCGAACTCAGCAGCCGAGGACTCCGTGTGTATGTTGGCTGAGGCACCTTGAATCTGTTGTGGTTACAAAGTCCTTCATGTCGACAGTAATATCATTGGGGATACTGGGTTAAAGGGGATGAAATGTATTTCAGATCTAAATTACGATCAGTGGAAGAATTCAGGAATAAATTCCGTCACGTAAAAAGGTTTTGTGACGTGTGAGAGCTAGAAGTTAGACTTCTGTCCTCAGGTGTGCAGGGGTCCATACCCCGCATAAGTGCTACACCCATCCTTTCGTTGTACAGCGTAACAAGAAAGTTGTTACAAGAAATTTAGGAAATGTTATATTTACATATGTGAATTCAATCTTAGTATTTGAGGATACTTTATGCTAATAATATTTAAATTACAGCTTCTTTTAGTAATTCGACGACAATGGCAAGTTTGTAGCAAAAAATATATTTAAGAAGAATGTGTTGTTGGAATTTATTTGCAAAAACCTGCTGAAACTTTTTAATGATAAATGGAATCTGATTCTTTCAGTCTAAAATTTTGAAAAAAAAAGGGAATGACTAAAAAAATGATCTTTTTGATATCTTCCAGAAATTTGAAGGAAGAAACATCCATTTATTGCTAAGATTTTCCTTTTTGAAGAATATCTTGACGGTTTTTGAAACTATTTTTTAATTGAATATTTATATAATTGTGTCTACCTTATTCACTAACAATAATTATAATCTTTCCCAAGACAGTAATAACAAACATACAATTTGAATTAAAAAAAGATCATAAATACAATTAAAATTGAAGAATATTAATTCTTTATAGTTAAGCAATCAGTTCATTGATAGAGTAAAACATTATATGAAAACGAAATATCTTTTCGCTTACATTTCTGTGTGTTATCATAGTGCAATTTACTTATGACTTTAACACTGAGCTCAAAGGTTTAAGATAAATTGTAATGCTGTTAAAATAAAATATATGTAGTTATGATTGCAATTCAAAAATTTAGAGGACTTTTTTTATAACATACATAATTATTTTTTATAATCGTTGAATATTAAACAATTTTAGTAAGAATAATTTATAAGAAGACTTGATTAGATAGGTTTTTTTTGTTTTAGAATTTACTTTGAAGTAATCAAGAAAAAATAATTTTCAAATCAACTGTAACGATTCAGTATTCTTTAAGATTGGAAAGTTCTTATATGCACGAAATTCCATCTTAATCCCCAAAAGACTGGTCTAGTGATTGCATAGCCTTCTACATACATACCAGAAATGAAAGCAGGCTTAGTAATTCTCGGCACTTTTAGTAATAGCACTTTTTAGCACTGTTTTCAGATCCATTTTCTGTCCTGAGCTTGAGATTACAGTTGATGCGGTCATCGTAACTTGGAAAATGGAAAACGTGTTTTGAGTAGCAAAAGAGAAGATTTTCTGTTTGTATTAAAAGCCAAAGAAGAGATGAACAAGAAAAAAAGAAAACTCTGAGAAAGTTTTCATTTCAAAATCAAAAATTACTAAACATTTAATTTTTTGTTTTGTAAGATCGGCCTTTATCGGTTAGCTAGTTGCCAAACCAAAGATATTCATGACAGTCAAGTATAATGAATTACATCTTATTTCAATTAAGATAGAACTATTTTAAATTAAAATTGAGCAATAAACAAAGACAGTTTCTGCAAGTTGAAGAAATTGATACTATTATTTACACTAAATTCTCCCAAAGTTTTAATTTGGAAAATACCCAATCATCTAAGATGATGGGGAGCTAACAGGATGAAGAAATTCCTTTTTAAAAAAGTAGGTAAAATTGATACAGTGATTGTAGGTGAAGGTGCAGTTACTTAACTCTTCTATTAAACCTTTTATTTCTTTAAAAAAGTATAAGCAATTTTTTGAGGGCGGATTTCATTACAAAATGTTGAAAAGTGTAAGGAAGAAAACTACAGTTGATACAATAAGTTCAAATGCTCATTCTTATCAGCATTCAGATGAAATTTTTTAAAAAATTAAAATTAGTAAAATGCTTGTATCTAAATAGCCAACGGATGATATTTTTGTCTCTCAATTTATATTAAAAATTTTAAAAAAGCCTTATAACTGTTATGACAGTTTATAAAAATTAGTGTGTTGTAGAGGGCAAATGAACCTTAGAGATGTATTTAGGGTTTATAGGCTTCCATATGAAATAAAAATATTTATAAGGGGGGGGGGTAATATTTCTGAGTGCATATTTCTATATCTATTTTTTTTAAGGAGTAGGGAATAAAACTATATTTTTTATATTTTTCCTAAGATGGAAGGGAGAAGGAGAATAAGTGATGACATATTTAAGTACCATATGAAGTAAGAATCGAGATTTTGCTTATGCTCATTATTTTAAATTTTTTAAAAGCCTTGTACAATTTAACTTTTTAGGTTGTTTAGCAGGTTTATTAATTAATGGAAAACTATCTAAAAATATTCAGCCAGTTAATTGCAATTATTTTCTGTTTTTTTGTTAACTTTTAGCATGTCTATTATTTTTATTGGAAATTGTCTACAAAAATATTCTTGTAGTTGATTGAAATTTGATTTTCTGATTCTTATTATCTATTTAGGAAGGCCTTCATTTAATGGAAAACGATCGAAAAGTATTCCTTCAATCGATTGAAATTTGATTTTTTAATTCTAGTTAGAAATTGATAAAAAATATTTTAGTGAGAAAGAAAAAAAACTCTGAAATAATCGGGATTCTATGATAAAGGTACATAAATGGAATAATTTTACGTTTTTTATTACGAGACGAACTGTTGCCTTTAATCATATTTCTCAATATGAACATTATAAGTTTTATTGACTATTATTATACTGTATATATCCTAAATTGATATGTTTAAAATATGCTTGTAATTTTAAACTTATTTTAAAATTTTAATTTGTATTTCAAATGAAAAAACTTTCATCATCATGTTGATATTCTATGGAAATCGGAATTTTATGAAAGTCAACACAGAAAGTTTCCATAAAATTAAATACCTGATAGTGTATTGATTTTAATTGCAAATCGACAAATAATTTCATTTTATTTGCCCTATTTCTTCTATTCCTAAAAATTAGCAATCAATTACACTGTGAATAAAGCAAAAACAATCAAATGATGGCCTAACAGTTTGAAACCATCTTCGAAATTTTATATATAAATAATCTGATCCAATTTAAAGAATAATGCTATATTTAATATCTTAGTTATCTATTTAGAAGAAGATTCTTATTTCTACAGAAACATACAATGAGATCTCACTCAATATTTTCTTTAATAATAATCATGCAAAGTTTATTGTTTAAATTAAAATTGAACTTGATAGCAATCCAATCAAATCCTCATTGGCTTTGATCTCTCCAAATCACTTTCACAACAATTTAATGATATAAAATTATTTTTTTACTCTATCGTTTCTAAAACCATTAGATTATAGCTATCTGGAATACTGTTCTGCCTGACTACGTTTTAAAGAGAATAAAAATTCTCTACTATTCACTAAAATACTGCACAGAGAATCCGTGTTCTTCAGAGATTGATACATAAAATTAAATCCCCTCTTTGCTGATGGTTATTAACTAATATATGTTTTAGGATCTCTCAGAAACCTCCCTTTCCCCCTTCCTCGGCTCCTCTGAAACAGCTTAGTGAACGAACAAATCACCCACTTCGGGTATTCATTCAATCGTACATGAAAAGAGGAAGAATTTCGTAGTTACATAGAGGCATCCCGCATGCTTTTCACAGGTACATTGAAAGACTGTTTGAAGTCTTTCAATGCTGAAATATTTAACGTTTCAAAGTAAGGTTTCTACAAATGGTTAGCACATGCAAGTGTAATTGACGCTAAAATACAATTATACATAGAAAATCTAGCTAAAGGGAAGCATTTTATAGAATCTGGGAAAATTCTTATTTATTGCAATGTATCATGAATGCGATAATGATTTTACATACAGGAAGAATTTAAAAAGCTCTAGAATAAAAAATATACATTTAATTCTTCTTTTTAAGAATTTGATTTATAGTGATATTCTAGCATCCCACATGCTTTTTACAGATACATTGAAAGAGAATTTGAAGTTTTTCAATACTGATAATTTTAACATTTCAAAGCACAGTTTCTTACATAGAGAATTTAACTAAAAGAAAGTATTTTATAGAATCTTTCAAAATACTCATTTATTGCAATGTATCATGAAGATTACAATTTTATCTACAGGAAGAATATCAAAAGCACTAGCCTCAAAAATGTGCAGAATTTGGTTCTTTAATGTTTGGTTCATAGTGATACTCTGACATCCCAAATGCCCTTCATAGGTAATAGGCCTTTAAATACTCATGGATTTAATCTTTCAAAATACAGTTTCTTCAAACTGTAAGCACATGTAAGTGTAATTGACACTAAAATCCAATTAGAAAATCTAGCTAAAATAAAGCATTTTATAGAATATGCAAAAATGCTTATTTATTGCAATGAATCAGGAAGGTGGTTACAATTTTGAATATAGGAAGGATGTCAAAAGCTCTAGCATCAAAAATGTACATAGTTTGGTTCTTCTTTCTAAGAATATGATTTGTAATGATACTTTGGTATCCCATATGCCCTTCACAGGTACCTTGAAGGGTATTTGAGGCCTTTCAATGTACAATTTATTCGAATTGTAATCACATGCAAGTATAATTGATTGTAAAATACAATTATACAAGAAAATATAGCTAAAGGGAAGCATTTCATAGAATCTATGAAAATGCTCATATCTTGCAATGTATCATGAATGTGATTACAATTTTACATACAAGAAGAATGCAAATAGAACTGGCATGAAAAATGTACAGGATTAGGTTCCATAACCCCTGATTCCTCAGAAGGCCATTGAAGGCAGCATATCACACCCATAACTCAACTGACCGTTCAAAAGTAGCACACAATTTGGGGAGAATGTTATTCACACATTTTTGTGCATCTATTTAAAGAGATATAAGATAGTCTTTGCAGGATGAAAAAAAGAATCATTTTGCGTTCTAATTATGTTCTATTCATGCTAATCTGATGTTCTTGTAGACATATGATCATGCAAATATACAGATTATTGTAAACCGATAAAATGTTACATTACTAGAAACGCTTTTGATTATAATTGTTACAAAGTTAGAAATTTCATTTAAGAATGTTACAATAAAATAATACACCTACATTCAAATCCAGTATTTCTTAGAGTGCCAATATTGGAATCATATTGCATAGAGTTGATCTGCTATATCAATATGGATACTACTTTGTCATTTAATTCTTATGGGAATTTAATTTAAAATATAATATAATCATTTAGTGCGAAATCATCTTTAAATGTATATTTTAAGCTGTTTATAATTTTGAAAAAATGATGGTCAGAATCATATGGCTGCATATTTTTTCTCCAGGTTTAATCACTGTGTCCCTGATAATTCATTAAGAAATGCATTAATGTTGAAATCTAATGATGTCAATTTTGTGACGATAACCTGAAATCCAACAAATTGTATAAAAGTTCACTATTCTTTATCTCTCGAATATTTGCACCAATAACAACCCATACGTAAGTATCGAGCCAAAGCTAATGAGAATGACTTTGTTTTCTAACTTGATTAAACCTAGTGCTGTAACAGTTACTTCCTCTTTGAAATTGTCTAGTTTCATCACAAACAATTTTGCATCCATTCCTGATAATACACTGTAATATTCATTTTCCGGCATTTCCAGAATGAAACTCTTCATTTTAGAAAAAGTAGCAGGGATTTTTTCTGAAACTGTTATCAGAGTATAAAACAAAAAACAGAAAATTATTGTATTGCAGATGTTTATGATGGGATTGAAACGGTCTTTTATTATATCTTTAGCTATGAATCTAGTTAAGTTATAAATCATTGCAGAAATCAAGTTTCCCATGAGAACAAAAACTATTGACGAAAATAAAGCGTTGATGCGTTTCACTTTTCTAACGACATTTATTAAATCTGATTGAAACTTCTGATAACTTAATAACTTGCCTCTTTTTATCTCCTTTTGAAGATTTTGGAAACAGGAATATAGCAATGAGTAGTTTTGTTCGAAAACCATATATAACAAAGTTATTGCCAACACAGGCAATGCACATGCAAATACATTATATTGAATAATGAAAATATTTAACAAAACGGGATTCATTGGTGGAAACTGTGGCTGAAAATGTCCACTTTCCATGAAACTAAAGGTTACTAATTCCTCAAAATAGATAACCACCTCTTTAGATATTAAGCTAAAAATGATATTAATAGCTGAGTAAAGGCATGAGCACAGGCCTAAAAGAAATATCATTAAACTATAATGTTTATTCCATTTTTGAGGGATTTCTCTGTTTATTGTAATTGTTTCCTTTAAAAATGCTCTTTTTATGTATCTTGTTTTGCAAGAAGTTATAATCCATAAAACTATAAGAAATATAACCATTGTCATTTGAGTCAGAAATGCGATTTTTAAACTTACAGTTGCTCTGTAAAATAATGCTATTGTCGTAAAAACTAAGAATGCGCACCAGAATATCTTGGAGATAATGTAAAAGGCTAAACCCAATCGTTGAAATAAAGTTTTGCAGTTCTTTTTTGGCAAGATATATATCCCAAAGAAGCTAAAAGCATACGCCAAGGTCTCAATCATAGTATCTTGAGTAAACTCAAAGAATTTCAGTCGTTTTCCCATCCCTACAAATAAACTATTTTTATCTTTGTCCAAAAAACTGATAACAAAATTTTAAGACTCAATATTATAATATCTGCATCAACGAACGTTAGAAATAAGTTATATGAAACTCTGTCGCTACGCTGTATTTCAAAATTCAAACAATGCTAAAATGAATAAGTATGCAATATTTAGATATCGATTTAATAAGGTAAATAAATTGTGTTTTCTGATATTAAATTGACTGTAAAAGGAATAACAATCAAACAATTTACAAACTAATTAGTGAGTAAACGAAATGGTTATTATTATTAAAATATGCAAAAAGTAAGTTTGCGATTTTCGATAAAGTCAGATTCTAATTATCTATTCCATTTCATTATCAGACATTCATAAGATATTTTATTTATTATTATGAGTTGTTTATATAACTGATAATTTTTAAACAAAGAAGATATTAATGACCTTTACAGCAAACGAAAACTTCTGCAGTGAAAAATTCATTAAATGGCGCCTTCTTCAATCACAGTCCTTATTAAACCAATATATTATAACCCATTATTTTATAGCCAATAATAAGATAAATAGTTGGATAAAAGAAAAAAAAATATTGATTCCACATTGTTTTAAACAAATATTTCTGTTAAAAAAACACTAATATTCGTTGGGAAGGAAAAATAATTATTTACTTTAATAATTAGGTATCATTTATGAAACCATGTAAACAAATGAAAAATATTGGAATTTATATTAAAATCGGCTTTAATATTTTGTTACTTGTCCAAATTATCGATTTTATTAGGTTAGAAAAAAATCCTTTTTAAAATTAAATCTATATATGAACAAAATAACTCAGAAACGGAAATCATACGAATAAAATGTGTTGCATGATCTTTGCATTGCAATTGTAGATTTCTCTGAAATTCTGGACTGTTTATTTATTTATCCGCTTACCAATCTGAATATTTTTTAGATTATTAAATTGTTTGTCTTGAAATGAATACACAATCAGTGACCCTTTTTACTTTAATCTGATTCGCTTAAAGTAATGAAATTATTTATTTTTTAAAAATAATGGTAGTCACCATAATTGATACTGGGCACAGAAGATTAAAAGGATTATTTTTATTCAAAAATTAGAATATCTAGAATATTTTACTGCACACGATTTATAGAATTGGTGGATAGTATTAAAATTAAACCTCATAACTTTTAAAGTATATTTATTGACTAAATTAAAATATATTATAATTATTTACGTTCATTTAAATCTCTTTGAAAATAGAGTAAAAGTGAAAGTTGACTTCGTTGACTCTTTGATTCTAATTAATTTATAACTCAACATACAGAAATCATATATCTTTAAGAAAATTGCCTATATTCCGTAGTATACATATGGCTTCAGTGTTGAAAGATTTTACTTTTAACACTCATTAAAAAAATCGTCTTCCACAAAAGAAGTTATGAAGTTGAGTCGATTTCGTTTCAATTTTATGCTCAAACGTTACAGATGGTGAAAAAAATATGGAAGTGCTTAGCATATTCAAAAGAGCAATGTAAAATTTCTAAAATAAAATGGATTATATTAAAATTTGAAGTTTAAAAGTATTATACTCAAAACTCCGTTAATATGAAATCACTTAAAATATTCAACTTCAAGTTTCAACAACTCAAATTTGAGAAAATACAAGAATGGAAGCTTAATATCATGATTTCAGAAAATTCTAATTTTTTTTTTTGAAAAATAATTTTCCATCAGAATACATTTAATTTATCACATAAAATGAACGCATATTGATACTATTTTCTATAAAAATAACTTTCAAAAATTTTAAAGTTCAAACTGACTTTTTTTTTCATTTGATAAAAAGTTTCCAAATTGAAATTTTATTTTGAATTATTCAAAATATATTTGCGAGAGTAGATATAAAACAACAAGCATAAACATCCATTAACTTTTAACATGTATTAATTTTATACATGTATCCTTAACTAATCCAATGGATGCTTGGATGCTTAACTAATGGATGCTTAATGGATCCTTAATGGATGCTTAACTAATCCAATAATTATTGTACATGTTAAAAACTTATGGATTCTTAAATATCCCATTAATTTTTGTACACATTAAATACTAATTTTATACATGTTAAATATTAATTGATGCTTAATTATTCCATTAATTCTTATACGTGTTAAAAATCAGGGAAAATTCAATAAGTCATAGTGAATATGAACTAATAATATAAATTATTGATTCAGATTAACTTTGACTTAATATCAGCTTCAAGAACCTCAATAAGAAAATCCTTTTCAACTTGAAATTTAATATATTTTTCAAATTTAAAATTTATTGAGAATTATTTAATAAGAAATCAAAATATGACCAGAATGTTCAATATTAATCCAATTTGATTCTGAAAAATGTACATAAAAAATTTAATATACTTACCATAAATTAGCAAAAAAAAAATGTATAAAGACTATAATTTCTCTCTCAAAATATCTATAAGCAAAAATGATAAACTAAAAAAAAGAAAGAAAACGCAAAATAAATAAATGTTGTCATGGAAACCTAAATTTCCTATTATCTGCAATATTTTTTAAAAAAAAGAAAAGGCAATCATGAGATTAGTACGGATACAATATGAACAATTTATTCATTTTTTCCTTTTATTTCAAGTTTTTTTTTAAATATATATTTATCATTAGAGATTGAAAAGCAATTTATCCTTCATAAAAATGTCATTTAAGCGCATTATATATGGATTTAAAAAGAGTAATTAATTTCATACTTTTATATCAGGATTTAAGGTTGAAAACCTCAGTGGCCATATGGTAAGGCCTCGGTTCATTAACCGTGAGGGTTCAGGTTCGAGACCCAATTCTACCGTAGATTCATAATGTAAAGGTGCATGTTGCACGTCAAATTCATCATTGCCAAACATCCTCGGGCTAGTGTGTTGTGGAGAGGGGGTTCCAGCTAATGTGTCGTCTTCGTTATCTGATCATGGTTCAAAATTATGAGGTTAATCCCAAAATAAGCCTAGTATTGCTTTGCAACGCGACGTTAATATAAATAAATTAGACTAAACATGGCTTAAAGTTTGTCGCAAGTGAAGGTCGCGATATGAACCTGCGACGCTAGGGCCTGTAGCCGAGTAACATGACCACTATACCAAAAAGTCGACTTCAGTATCGTAGATGTTATCTGGCTTATTAGGTTAGCACCACAGTAATCCACTCATCAGTGAGTCGGTGGAGGGACGAACGATTTTGATAGAACCAAGCGTTATGGCGAATGTGTGAGTTCGTTGTTGCGCCGAGGGAGTGACGGCTTTGTTGGTTGGTAGATGGCGCCACTACAGATTAGAAAGTTACGTTACCAAGGTCACCAATGTCTTGAGTGAAGGTCACGATAATTAGTATATTAGTAGCAACAATTAGTACTTTTAAAGATATTTATTGACGCAAAAAAGATATGAAATTAAAATAGAATTTCATGAATACAAGTACAATAAAATCAGAAGTTTTGTACGTTGTAGCATATGATGACGAGAGAGAGAGAGAGAGAGCAATTCTAGCGAAGCTGAAGAAAATAAAACATTCTGTATTACAGTCAAGGTTAAATTGATGTTTAAGTAGAAATAATAATAATACAGTTAGTAAAATAAAATTGGTGAAAGAAAAATTATACAGTTGTAGTGAGTGAAGTTGAGCTGTACTTTAAGTTGAGTTGCTGCTCATCTTCAACACGAACGCTTCTGGAGCTCATGTATGCTATTTTCTAGTCGCTGCAAGTTTATTTACATTGATGATTATTTTAAGTCTTTCATCAACGATAGTTTTATAATGAAAATTTAGTATACTGCGAATTGATAGAATTTACCAGAATAACTGTAATAACCGTCATTTTTTCTATCAATGAAATATCGTGTGCGTGTTGACAGAAAAAAAACACGATACAGATAAAGTTTTTCTTTTCTCAAAAATTGTAAAATTTTGATGTGATTACCCATATCATGAAAGGGTTTTGAGTGGCAAAATCTTTAAAAGTATTTAAAAAATGATCTGTACAGAAAATATAAGGGAACGGCAGACAAGTATTAAATACAGAGTAAAATAAATACCATTTAGAAACGAAAACAAGACTTTCTATCTTTTATTACTTGAAAAAAATTCCATTTCGGAAGTATTTTCCTTTCCATTCCCAGCAAACTCTCTCACGAATAACTTCTTCTAATCCAATACAGGTATATCTTCTGCTGACTCCTGTTTTTAAGATCGAAAACTTTTCCCTTCTCTTCATAACTCTGTTTGAAAAAAAAACTAGCACGATGAATTTTACGCTATGATATCCTAAGCATGTTTCCTTCTTGTTCAGATTAAATGATCTTACTAAAAGCAGTGACATATCTACGAGATAAATCTGTTTAGCTACGGATGTTGTTCTGTCATTTTCACATGCGTTGTGAGATTTGGGGCTTCTCATGAATTAATTACACAAGAATTTTAATTCTCTATTTTTAAATTCAAGGTATTCTTTCTAATAATGATCAAGCTAAATTTTAAATAATTACCATTATAACTATTTTTCCATTAGAGAAAATTCTTCAAATAACAAAAATAATATAAATATTTATAGATAAAATCAACATACTTTTTGTTAAAAATTATCTAAATCTGATACATTATCTCGATTATTTTAATTCTAATTAAGAAAAATATTGTAGACGCACAAACATATTAAGCAGAATACGTTTCTTCCCCTTCAGAACCAAAATTGATTGACTGATCAAAATCGTAATGAAGTTTTGAAAAGTATTAATTTAGACAATTTCAGATTATTGCAATCACTGCCTTAGCAACGTTCATGCAGAAAATGATGTTCATTGTTTGATCGAGATGGGCCTTGAATATTCTAAAATGATGAAATATAAAATTTTATAATTTAATCTGAAGAAAATTAAAATATTTTTGTGTTTCAAAAGTAGATCATTAGAGCACCAGATAATTGTACAAAAATTTATATGGCTTTATTTTTTAAAATCATGTGTATTAAATAAAACCACATTAAATGTTATTCTTTAAAACATTTAAATTATTGGTTATAATCTATATTATAGCTTCCCGCCTCATTTAGCCTGAAAGTATGTAAAAGTATATAAGAAGTAAAGTGTAAAAATATGTAAAAGCATCTAGGAGTTAAAGTGTGAAAGTATGTAAATATTTTAATGGATGCTTATTTGATATCTTATCAGTGATCTACGAATCTTGGCAACAAATCTGATAACAAGAACGAAGTTTTCCAAATTACACGGATTTTATAGATTTCTCTATTAGAAGTAGAGATATACGTTCGTTATAGAATCTTCCATATCAACTAAAAAAAAAACATATAAGTGGATGTATACATGTAAGAAATAGAATTTGAGATAATTCTTAATTTATAGTTTTCTTTCTAGTTTTTAATTCAATAAATATCAATTCAATAACCTTTTTTAACCTTATGTTGATGCTTTGTTTCATAATAATGTTGATTTCTGTAGGTAATCTTTTTGCACTTGTTTCGGATATGTTCTGTTATTTGTGTTTTCATGTATTAATATAGAACTAAGCATTACTATCAGTCATCATGATTGTATAACTTTTAATTATATACTCAGACATATTTTCTCTAGCAATGTGCTTTATCTTTTATTATTACAGGGCTATTTCTGAGGAATGAGAATATATATATATATATATATATATATATATATATATATAGTTTTATTATTTCAGAAACTCCACTTGATAATAGTAATTTGAACTATTGTGAAGTAGAATATTAAAGTATTATCCAAGGAGAAAAATTTGGAATTTCAATTCAATATAATATTTCTTAATAATATATTCAGTTTTTGATATATTTTATACCTTTGTTAGGGCATTTTAAAATTGATAACAATATAATTAATAAGATAAATAAAACCCCGAACCAAGATGTATCATTCTTTCAAATTAAAAAAAAATGTATTAGAGGTTTATATTAGTTAAACTTTTAAATTTTTCCACTGACCAATACTTATTTTTCATTATTTTCACAACTCTGATGAGATTAGGGGGAGGGTTAAAGAGTTAACATGAACAGTTATAAGTTACTGCTAATTTTAGTTTTGTCTTAGATATGCGTAGCGTTAACTTCCACATTTTTTTTAAAAAAAGGAAATGACAGTATGTGGTGCGAATTCTCTATATTTTTCTCGTGTACTCTTTGAAAAACGTCTTTTACTACCCATATAAAATAACATCTTGCATATTAAACCTATGGACCAGATTTTATATACCTAATTATGCTTAGAGATAATTATTTTAAGCGGGTTTATATACTGATTTGTACAAGAATAATACGCTCACTTCCAAAAGTTAAGCACTAAGATGTAAAATGCAAAATAATAATAATCAACAAATACTGCTTTGATTGATACAAAATTTGATAGGAAAGAAGCATATATATTTATGCATAAATTAAAATCAATAATGATTTACAGAAATGAAAACAATATTACATTTTTATAAGTTATCAAAAAATGACATACTGGAAATTTCGACAGAATTATGTATTAAGTGAAAATAAACAGCATAAAATGAAAAAAGGACAATAATAGGGTATGTGACGCCCCCCCCCCCCAAACCGTACACAAAGTTCACACCTTGTGACCATGCTTCTGATTAGGTGGTCAGTGACCGCAGAATCAAGCAATCACCATTCTTCTTGTAGAGCAGTTTCCTGCTTAATAAGAGTGACTGGAGGTTGGAAACGTGAAGATACAACACGGCCATGAGCACCCCAAAGATTTTCAATGGAATTAAGGTCGGGCGAATATGCTGGCCACGCCATACGCGCAGTCCCTTAGCTCTCCAGGTAATCATATGGGTACGTGCGTTATCATCCATTAAAACGAAAGTAGAGCCAACTATTATCGCATGCAATCTCACAATGGGTTCTAGAACTTCATCTCGATACAGGGCAGCCATCACAGAACCCCGTTTACAGAAATGCAGGTCAGTGCGGTGTCCTAATGAAATCCCTGCCCACACCATAAGGCTTCCGCCTCAGAATGCGTGATGTTCGATGATTTTTTGGGGCTGATTGCGTGTTCCTTGTTCACGCCATATCGTTATACGCTTGTCATCTGGATGCAAAGCAAATCTTGACTCATCAGTAAACATGACATTATCCCAGTCAGACACAGTCCAATTGACATTTTCCCGGCACCACTTAAATCGTGCCCCTTTTGATTGGACGGATAGAGGAAAACAAACCCGAGGTACCCGAACGTACAGTCCACTCATATGTAATATTTGGCGTACAGTAGCTGCTGATATCACCTTACCAATGGACGCTGTAAACATAGATGTCACACTTGTAGATGTCGCTCTGCAATTCCGCTTGGCTACAATAGCAATATATCGATCTTCCGCGGGGTTGTAACTCTCGGATGACCGACTACTCGCTTTCGGACAATTGTCTGTGTGGTTTGTAATTGTGTCCATAAAGGTGGAATTGCAGAATGATGAACGTCTAAGAAAAGAGTAACATCTTTGATCGACTGTCCTGCTGTAACTCTTCGTAAAGCTGTCTTCTTATAGTACTACCCTCTTTGCATATTTCTTCACATGAAAGTGCAAATGGCTGTTCCTAGCATATTTTCATACTTCCATCTACCTCTGCAACGAATTGCATCCTCTTCAATTCTGATTGGCTTCCGGAAATTAGAATTTTCCTCTTCATGCTTAACTTTTGTAAGAGAGTATATAATAGACGTCTACTGAATAAATCTGCAAATTCGGTCTTAAGGCAATATGCGAAATTTCATTTGCCTAGTTGAAAGCATTTTTAAAACATTATTTTTAAGCAGATACAGGTAATGCCTAAAAACTCTTTTTTACAAACCCGGAGATATGTTAATTGTGGAGAATCTTTAAAAATTTGAATTGAAATATTTTAATATTTGCAGTACATTTTTGGTATTCGTAACAATGAGAATAAAAATTGAGAAAAGTTTAGATTCCTGTAATTGTTCCCATTGCACACACACACACACACACACACACACACACACACACACACACACAT
>JAOUZG010026641.1:15970439-15996955 GCA_026289955.1 Argiope argentata | reverse complement strand
ACACACACACACACACACACACACACACACACACACACACACACACATAAACCGGAGAGTCTTCGACTGATGGGTTCAAAAGGTTTTTTTTTATTAAATATTTTTTTTTAAAAATTACAATGGAGTTTTGAATAATTAATTGCAATAGAATTTTGAAACTTCATTGTAAATAACTATAACTTAGCTCCCTTACGCAAAATCTATTTTTTTAACGAGTAGCCCGCACTGAAACTTTATTTCTAGGCTTCAAAATGATAGACTTTCAAAATTTATGCATCAGTATTTTTAAATTGAAAAAAAAATTCTTATATGTAATTAAATTTTATGATTAAAATTGCCAACTTATTTTAATATAATTCCTATAAACATTTCATCGAAGATTTTCTTAGAACTGAGCCCTAAGAATTGTTTGATAAAATGTAATTAATCAATCAAATTATATTCTGTTTTTTGTTATCTCCATATTGAAATAAATCGATAACGAAGAAAATGATTCCTTTTAAAAATGAGATTTAATTTATCAATCGTATGGAAATGGAAAGTCATATACTACAACAAAATGAATGCTATTTTAACGATGAAACTGAAGCGGTTCCTGCTAACAAATGCTAAGATTGTTTATGTTCTATCATTTCAGTTTATAATAAAAGAATTATATTCCTTTCTCTTCATAAAATTCAAGACGATATCACGCTAAATGAAACAACCAAACATGCAAAAATATGGCCCCAATGTTTCAAGCTCCACATGTACCGTCTCGTGTTGAAATTTTTATTGTTCGTGCGCATAAGAGGAAAATGGACAAACGATGAAAGTGTTTCACGAAACAAAACTCAAAACTACCGAAAAAGAGTGCAAAATGAAAACAGGGAAAATATTCAATTACTTTCAGAGTTTATCTGGAAAACAGTCTTCAAAGCACGCTTTATGTAAAGGTTTTCATCTGCAAACACGCATACTATCGTGTAAAAGTTCAGAAAAGCAGATTTTTAAGAACCTTGTTACACGGTTTGTTAAACGTTTAATAAGCCTCAAATTAACTAAATCAAATGCATGCTTTATTGTTCAGAGTAATAGCGATCGAAAATTCTGTAAAATATTTTTCTTTTTAGATTTGAACATTTAAAAAGAATGTATGCCTTGTATTTTCAAATATTCTTTGCTAAGCATGTTTACTGAAGATTTTTTTTTAAATTCGCATTCCATTTAGTTTTTAAATTCATGGAAAAATAAAATAGTTTATAGATAATAATTAATAATATTAATTTAAATAATAATTATACATAATTTTAACAAAATTATATATAATAATAAACAATATTACATTTTTTAATAACTGTGCATGCCGGCGTTCTGGCATAGAAGTCGCGCGTATTCCCAGTGTTTTTGGTGAACCGGGTTCGAGCCCCGGTTCTATCATTGTTGTTCTTCTGTGTTCTATCTGTAAGGTGTGTGAATGCACCCCCCTATGTAAAAAGCGGTTACATGGGGGTGCTCTAAGCGGTTAAACGCTAATTAGTCTTAAATCGCCCGCTACTTCAACAAGCTTGTCTATGGAAAGTGCTATAAGAAATATCAACAATAATTACGCATGATTTAATAATTATACCTAATTAAAAAAATTACACATAATAATGCAGTGTTATAAGAACATGATTTATAATGAATGCAGTTCATTCTAAATATTTAGAAATCAAAGTAATAACTCTGAAATTAATTATCAAACGACAATTAGAATTTGCTTGGTATTAAGAGCATTTAAAATTTCTCAAGCAATGAGTTTTCGTACAGATATTTTAAAATATTAGTATTTTATTACTTTTTCCTTTTTGTATTTTTTTTTATTTATTTAAAACCCATATTTTTATTTATGGGTTCTTAAATACATGATATCATCTAAGTAAATGTAGAAGATTTTAATCTGAAATACATTGCATATAAAATAGATATTTTTAAGTCATTGCAGTGTAGTTATCTTTAATTTATTATGCTTAAATTTTAAAATACATAAAGTAATACGATCAGATTCACTAAATATAAACTCTACTCACTATTGGAATGTATATAAATAAATGGCTCACATTTTATTTTCTACATGGTCATTATAGGGAAGGATTCTGAATTTATGCTAATTTTTTGAAAGTTTAAAGATTGTTGAATTAAATCAGTTCAAAAGAAATGTCGGATTTTGCTGTCTTTGTGCATATATAACATTATGTATATAGCACAAATTATTTCTTGTAATCTGTCATATAACATAAATAGAACGTTTCTGTAACAGCATTCTTTTTTTAATAACATTATAATAAAAAAACTCTAGTAAAACTTTAAAAATGTTCTTTAAGTTTTATATTGAAACACGATTAGCATATGCATAATTTATGCACAGTAAATTATCTTTGAGAATACTTATTCCCCCTCCCTAAAAAACGATAATCAAGAACATCATTTTCAATATTTACTGTTTTTTGTTGAGAATGGGTATTTTTACATATATAATCTTTCATTTAATGTCTTTTAATTGATACCTAGAGTATGCAAATTATATTGATTTGATAGTTACCCATCTAATTATTAATTTTTTTCTAAAATATATTTGTGAAGGGCTAAAAGGCATATTTGATTCCTGGAAAAATAATTTTATTTTGATTTCAACTGCGAAAATGTCACATTAACCAATTAAGTGCGCTCGACGTGTATACACGTGGGACCAAACTTCTACTGCGGGGCGGTTGACGAGTATATTCGTCGTGTAAAATAAAAAAATTACCATTCACTATAAAAACTCAAAATCTCAATAAAATCTAATTCGAATATTATTTCGTGATATGTCCCCTTTATTACCAATACGACTTTTATGTATTTTATATGGAAGGGGGCTCGCGTATCAAAAAGAGTTTTGATGCGCGAGCCCCCCTCCCCCCTGAGTTTTGGTGTACGACCTGTGAAGTCGCAATTTGCGAAGTACAATGTTTTGAAACCCATCACACATGCATAGCTTAAAATTTTGTAAACTATTTCCTTATTTTTCTCGTTTGTTTTTGAAATCTCCAATTTTTCTTGCTTATGTATTTTATTATTTTTTGAAAATTTTCAAATTCTTAGTATGAATAAAGTATTTAGAAACGAATTGTTAGTTTATTTGACAAATAAAAATGTAGTCCTTCCTCGTTTTTTGTAAAATGTGTAACAGTACCATTTGCCCTGCGTACAAAATGTATACACGTCATTGATTGTTTTTAATTGCGCACCCTGTGGTGATCTTTTGAAACTAAAATCCACAGTTAACTGGTTAATTTCTTATAGTATCTAGAGAAATAAAAACTTTAAATATTTCATATAGTGCAAAATTGCAAATAAAAATCTAAAGATCATTAACTTTAATTTTTCAATCAATCATTTCATATATCAGCGAATAAGATTTGGATCAGAAATATGGTTCATGATAAACAGTTCATCATCAGTTTTCTCAACCAAATGTTTAGAAAAGATAACAACTAATATTACCATAAGAATTTATTTGCTCTTGTAGATCTCTTTTAATGTGGCAATAAATTTCTATTTCACTTCTTTTAAGTTTCTTTATATATATATCATGATATGGTAAATGCATAGTTAACTGAGGCTGTCTTCTTGAAGCAGTAATCATTTTTCGTACAAATTTCATATGCAAAATGCAGGTGAAAAGTTATTTTATTCCTCCTAGTTTTGATCTACAAACTATCTACAGTATCGATTTTCCATAGTCATTATAAGTATTAAGTAGAAACTGGAAAACTCTTATCTTTAACCTTATTTATCGGAAATTCATTTATCCAAGGCTTAATGGGGTATGTAGTCATACATATTGGCTTTGTATCAGCTACTCGAAGATATTTTAAAATATTGGTCTTCTATCAGTGTGTAGAACCTTTTAGATAATCTAATCACTTATTAGTTTGTATTTCTGCTATAGCATTCTATTCTAAATCGTATTGTGATTAGATTATTTCAGTTGCTTTCGTCATCAATTTGATTGAAAACTTTACTTTCTAGCTTAGAAAAATAAAATGAATAATAGTTTTATTGTCTTCTGCATTGGATAAAAAATATAATAAATTAAATTTTTGTTTTCAGTAGTTTTAAGTTTTTTTAATATGGCGTAAATCGGCTTTTCTAATTAATAAATCAAAATTATAAATCTCCCAGAATATTCTTTCATTTAAAAAAACATTTGTAATTACTTAAATTCTTCGCAAAAAATTATTTCTTTATATTTCATGCGTTTGCAATAAAATATAGATACAATAAAAGTAATGAATCTGCATATTCATGATTTTACTATGAAATGTTATCATTTATTTTTGTATTGCTTTATTAAGTGTCATTATTTGTTTCAACAAAAACTATGTTCTTTCTAAGAGGGATAAATATATTAAGATGAAAGACAATATTCAAAACACATTTATTGAAAAATTATATTTTTTTAAAAAAATTCAATATTTTAGTAATATTAACAATTTAATAAATACAAAATTTATGAACGAATTGTATTTAAATATTATATTTTTTGGGGAAAAAAAGAATTTTATAGTAAAATTTAATAAAATTTCATCTAAGCGATTAACAGTCTATGACAAATCTTCATGTGTTAGTTATAGAAGATATAGATATATAAAAAGCCTCAAAATAAGGAAAAATATGAAAAGCAAGTAAATTAAAGGAAAATATACTTTAATAATATTAATTTATTAATTTACAACTGAATTTATCTGTAATCATAAACAATTGAAAGAGTTTTATAACGATAGCCAAAAGTTTATCTCGTTTTGCTCCCAATATTATTGGAAACTTATACTGCAATTTTTAGGTAATTATACGAAATAAATATTAAAATATCATGTTCACTAATTAGGAAGTTTCTAAAACAAAGTGTTATGAAAATTACACATTTTTATTGAGAAATGTTAGTTTAATTTAGAAAGATTTCTTTTAGTTGGAAAACAGGACTCCTATTGTCAGAAAAGTTTAAAATTTCCCACTACGATCTGGTCTTTTTTTTCTTATTTACCAAACATTTTTTTTTAATTTGATGATCAAAAGGTTTTTCGTTGATATTATACCTTTGGGAAATAATGTGTTTTAGAATCTTTAATGAATTCACTTTCAATTGCTGTCAATTTATAATTTTTAAATACTAAAGGTTTTAAATTGCTAATTAAATCAAAATGAAGATATATTCAGATTCAAAATAAATTGGTTTTAACTCTAAAAATGGCGTTTCTGCATTTCATATTTTGATAAAGTAACATTCATTTCCATTCTGTGTTTTCTTATTAATACAAGTAATTGTTGAATCGTACAGTTTCTTAAAAGTTAGCCATATCATGTTTATATTATATTCTATCGGGTCCTGTATTCTTGTCATTGGATGATTGATGAAATCTTTTATTCATTGAATTTATATCAATCATCAACAGGTATTGACAGCGATGATTGAAGATGTTTGACAATAATAATGCTTATAATGTTTTATCAGTATCCTTTCTTGTTACGAAGTTTAATTTTGCTGTATATTTTTAAAAATAATTGTCATTTTTTAAATAATTTATTTACATACAATTCGAACCAAGATTTCAAGGGTCATTTCCAATATTTCAAGTTTTCCAAAAATACTCTAGATAAAAAATCAGAAAATAAATTTTTTGATCTCTTCTGATATGCTTTAGTACTGTCAGTGTCTGTTGTGGCAATCCAAATACTGGGTAATTATAATTAAAAAGAATCCACTTCCATTTATCCAGAGATTTTTTGGCTGATTTATTCTGTTCAAATTTTGTATAAGTGTTATTCGACTCATGTGGAGAAAATACTGCAAAAAAGCAAAAACATTAGCAATTGAACATTTGACATCCGGGCAATAAAGTAGAGTATAAAGATCGCATGAAATTTTATTTTATCATATAATTTGTTCAATGTGCATGGTTTATATGAGATTTTGATAAACTATCTAAATATATTCATCAAGTTTTTCTTTCGGCAAATTTAGATCTATTTTCTTTCACGATTTCCCAATGTTCGAAATGCTCTAAAGGAAATTTATTACTCTGTTTCATCAAGGACAATCCGAATAACCTACACAGTATACACTTGTCATACACAGTATACGCATATCACAGTGACATACACAATGCATCACTATGTATATTGCTTTATAGCTAATGTTTAATGAGCTCTGCTTATTCGCCATTCATCTAAATAGTATTCGATTCTTGAGTTCCCTCCCATTTATTCAAAGGACAGTTACAGTTAAGAATATGTTCCAAATTTAAATTAAATTATTTAAGAAATCTCTCTCGGTGCTTTTACTTGGAAATCATTTCATAGATGGAATATACAGATGATACTCATTACTTTATTGTAGTCAACAACAGATACCCTCATAAAATATTCCTAGAATCTTAGTTTTGCAAAACAATGTATAAATCAGGATAGGATCTTTTAAATACTGTCCTAATTTTGAATGCTAATCTCATTAACCCCTTAACCGGTTTGCACTTACGCCGTACGTCCATCGATTTGCCGAATTTCAATAGTTATAAACAAAAAAATCATTCATAACAATTATAATTCAAGTAAAATGACTTCCAATACGTAGATAAGCCAAGTATTCCATGGATTTTCATTTGAACCAAAATAAGAAATATTCCCTAAATAGAAGGTGTCAGTTTATTAGATAGTAAGGAAAATAAACCGGTTAAGGGGTTAAGAACAGTTTAAAATGTGTTATTTTTTTACATTTTAAAGTTTTGTTATTATTCTTGCATTGTGAATTGAATAATATTCAAATAACATAAAATTATTTAAATGGTGTCGAAATCAGTATTTTTCCTTCTATTACAGATAGTCAATATTAAATTTTTTTGATGCTCGATTATTATATTTTTAGAATAGAATTGCCTACCTCAAAAACAAATAATTTTACAATTTGAGAAATTCATATCTTTTTTTGTTGAAATATATAAAGAAACTTATGACTAAATCTCATGTTTGGAGATGTCAAAAACTAGTACTTGCGTTTTGTTCTTCAGCTTTATTTGAATCTCTAAATCTGAAGAATATTGCATGTTTTTATTCATCAGATAGTTGATTATATAATATCTAATGTCACATACCATGAGAAAAAAAGGGAAATGTAAAAATATTTACATCTCCCTTTAGAAGGAAATTATTTTTAAGTAAGATATGATGTGAGTTATTTGTCTTATATTCTTATCTTTTCATTTGCATGTTACAGATTTAACTCTCATGGTATATATAAAATTTGCATTAACTTTGGGTTAGAATGTAATAAATTCATTTGATGTGCACATTATCATAGGAGAGGGACTATGAAAGAATGAATTATGGGATAAGTTCATACGTACTGATATGCGTGTGTCACATATCCATTTAAATCAGGCAGGGAACTGTACTAAGTTCGTGAGGAAATGTACAATAGCAAGTAATATACAACTCATTTACATTCCTATTTTATCAGAAAGATTGTGTTAGATGCCTGTATTTTAAATTATATGCAGAATGATGTCATGCAGCTCGAAGGTTAATATTAACATAACATAGGAATTTAATATTGCAATAACGTAATTTGAGTTTAATGTTAGACCTAAATGTTAGTAACATTTTACCTTAGATGATGAAAATATTCTCTTAGAAAAAAAAAGATTCCAAAATATTTTATATGAACTGTTTTTATTTCTTTGGATGCTTTTATATGTTTAATAAAATGAAATTAAGTTTATTTTTATATCTTGATTTAGTTGTTCTTTATAACTAAAAATACTTTTATTGAAATTGCAAGTATAAAAAATATATCAGTTATGTATTCTTTTATTCTTAAGATAAATAAATCTTACTTCTTTTCATTTCCATTCATACCCCCAAATCGCAGTCATCATTTTCCTAGCTTCTTTAAAAGAATTCTCCTATAAATATAACTCCAAATTAGGTAAGTATAATGGCTATATATGTAATGAAATAGGGCTATGATATTAAAATGTATATTTATATACATTAGATTGTCTCAGAGAGTGAAGTAACGATCCCTCTGGGAGGACAACCTTATTAAAAAAATAAAATAGGTGGATAAATATAAAAAGACTTGATGAATCTTGCATTCTCATATAGTTACCATGGTTATAAAAATATATATACCATCAGTAAACATTAATAAAATATTTAAAATATAGACTGTGAAATCTATTAGATGGCTTTTGGTACATCAGCGTCAATTTCGAAATGTTTTCTCCGTCTCAAGTATCAGATGATGTACCCACATTACACTGAAGTGACAAAAGTAATGGGATTACTGTTAATATCGTGTAGAACCTCCTTTTGTCCGGCGAAGTGCAACAACTCGACGTGTCATAGACACCACAGGTCGTTGGAAGTCCTCTGCAGGAATATTGAGCCATGCTGTCTGTATAGACGTCCATTATTGTGAAAGTGTGGATGGTGCAGGAGTTTGGGTACGAACTTACCTTTCGATGATGTTTCATAAGTGCTCGATTGGATTCATATCGGGCAATCTAGGTGGCCAGATCATGCGCTGGAATTGTCCGGAATGTTCTTCAAACCAATCGCGAACAGTTCTGGCCCGGTGACATGGCGCATTGTCATCCATTAAACTCCCATCGTTGTGTGGGTACGTGAAGTCCATGAAGGGATGCAAGTCATCTGCAAGCAGCTGAACATAACCATTTCCAGTCAATGATCGGTTCAGTTGCACCAGAAGACCGAGTCCACGCCATGCAAAAACAGCCCACACCATTATGCAGCCACCACCAGCTTGAACAGTGCCTTGCTGACAGTTTGGGTCCATGGCTTCGTGGGCTCTGAGCCACACTCGAACTCTACCATCAGCTCGTAACAACTGAAATCGTGACTCATCTGACCACGCCACGGTTTTCCACTGGTCTAGGGACCAGTCGATATGCTCACGAGCCCAGGAGAGTCGCTGTAGGCGATGTCGTGCTGTCATTAAAGGCACTCGAATCGGTCTTCTGCTGTCATAGCCCAATGAAGACAAATTTCGCCACACAGTCTTATCGGACACGTCCGTCGTATGTCCCACATTGGTTCCTGCAGTTATTTGACGAAGTGTTGCGTGTCTATTAACATTGACCCTTCTACACAGACGTCGGTGGTCTCGGTTGTTAAGTGCAGGTGGTCGCCCACTGCGCTGTCTATGATGGGATGTGATGCCTGAAATTTCATACTCTTGGCACACTCTTGATACTGTGGATCTCGGAATGTTGAATTCACTAACGATATCCGCAAAGGAATGACCCAGGCGTCAAGCTCCAACTAACATTCCACGTTCAAAGTCTGTTAATTCTCGTCGTGCCGCAATAAATCACGAAAAACCTGTTCACATGAGTAACTTGAACGCAAATGAAAGCTCTGGAAAACGAACTGTGCATTTATACTTTTTCGCTGCGATACTACTGCCATCTGTATATTTGCATATTGCTATCCCATGACTTTTGTCACTTCAGTGTATAATCCCTCCAAATATATAATGCAGAAAAGAAATACTTCTTATATCACATTAAATATTGAGAAATTCCCATTAACGTGACTTTGTTGTCGTCAGAGAATGTCTACAGTCGGCCACAAAATAAGTTGAGCACCGGTACCCAACCAGATTTTTACAAGATGCTTAAAAAGGGCTTCATAATTAATTTTATTACTATCGATTTAAAAAAAAATGATACAAAAAGAATTGATGAATAAAATTTAAACAATGTATATTTATTTATTTCATTGATACGTTTCTATCAATTTAAAAACAAATGTGTCAATATACTAAATATTTATTGATTTGTTATTATCGATTTCAAAAACTAATGTTAAAATTATCGATTGACGAATGTTGGCTCTAAATTTAAATTTTATCGATTTAAAGATTTCAGAGAGCTCTGAAATCTTAAAAATAATCATTGTTGGCTCTGAAATCTTTAAATCGATAAAATTTAAATTTAGAGCCAACATTCGTCAATCGATAATTTTAACATTAGTTTTTGAAATCGATAATAACAAATCAATAAATATTTAGTATATTGACACATTTGTTTTTAAATTGATAGAAACGTATCAATGAAATAAATAAATATACATTGTTTAAATTTTATTCATCAATTCTTTTTGTATCATTTTTTTTTAAATCGATAGTAATAAAATTAATTATGAAGCCCTTTTTAAGCATCTTGTAAAAATCTGGTTGGGTACCGGTGCTCAACTTATTTTGTGGCCGACTGTATGGCACACAGCAAGAATACGTTTCCCATTGTTTTTTTTTTAAATTGAAATTCTTGATGGTGATTGAGTTTTTGTTCAGTTTGTTTCAATTGAATGCTACAATCCGCTTCGACAAGGCATAGATTGCCGTCCTTGGAGGATGGGCTTTCTCCTTTCCTATGTTCTTATCTTTACTTGTTTCGCATATTTGTTCCTCCCAGTTCAAACCCTTTGTACCGAAACCCCACCTTTTAAATTTCTTTTTTTTTACTGAACATAAACTCCATAAACGTCCACCAGATAGTAGTGAATTTCACTACTATACCTATAATGCCCTATAATGGCATTATAGGGTTTCCCTATAATGTAACCCCCTGTAATTTGTTTTCATGTTGCTAAATAGTATTAACATGTTAACTTCCGATGGGATCACCGGTGACTTGCAACGCAGCAAATAAAGGTACATAATTATAGTAAACCTGGACACTGGTAAGTTTTTTTCAATAATACCATTGTTTTTATAATGGTTTTAAAAAATAATGCAATATTGAACATACAAAATTAATTTTATTAGTACATGAAAAATATATTTCGCTCTTATATATCCTAAGAACAATTTAATAAACTTTTTTCTCTGTCTGAAAGCAGTATCAGTATTTTTGAAGGTTTTTGTATAAAAATGTCACATTTCCTTCTTATCTCATTTCATATAATCACGTGCTTAAAATGGTATTTTTCTTGGTTTTATTTGCTGTAATCATTAACTTACTTTTGTAAATGGGATGATATCGCGTTATTAAAAGATGATTTTCTGAGATGCTCGTACAGGTAATAAAATTTCAATTTTTCATCTTCGGATTCTCTTTTATTTTTCTCGTACGGGTTTTTGTTGAAGCCACAAAACCTCATTAATAAAACAATACAATGTTCTGACTTAATAATAATATTAAATAAAACACTTTCTGATTCAGTTTCTTAATACATCGAGAAATTTACACAACCATAAATATATCATAAATATAAAATAAACTTCAAATATTTAGCAAGTTGTTTCAGAACATATAAATCTTCTTGCCCCCCCCCCGCCTTGAAATTTTGAAAAGATAATCAAAGGAAAATTCTTTTGACAGTTTATTTCGGAACGAAATTGGAAACAAAAACTTTTTCTCACTTCTCGAATAAAAACACTCCTACAAGAATATTATTATTTGTTTTAATCTACGTGAATCAAATGAAAAAAGAGATTCCCAAACACACAGATTAGCAATTTATTATCTAGTTTTTAGCTCCGCTTTCTCTTCCGGGCGTGAAACAACATTTTGTGTTCGCATCGAAACAAGGAGCTTGAAGAACGTGTTTCGGATGGCAAGAAAGTCTATTTGCTAATCTTGCTTTCTACTGTATATAAAATGAAATACGAATATTTTGAGAAGCAGGAAGCTTTAGTAGAAGAGTTTCTATTGGATGTGAAGATGAGCCAAGCCAGAAAAATCTTGCCGAATCCGTAAAGCTGGAAAAACGTTCTGCTGTGGTTTTATTATTTTCTATTTCTGAACTACATTGTAACATGTTTTTGACTTCTTTTTCCCATTTCACGCTTGTGTTTATTTCGCAGCCTTACGCTATTTCATTCTAGAAGTAATCATAACGGTATTGTAATGATATAAATAATTATATCATAATACAATTTTTATATATGATAATAAACAAATTATATTATGATATAATTTTATAATTATTATGATATACATTAATAATTTTTTTAAAAAAAGCAAATAGATTAAGTTTAAAATTAATTATAGATTTCAATGGAATATTTATTGCTGAACTTAAAATTTTTTTTTTATATTCCTATTTCAAAATATTAATTAATATTATGATTATATATGGCTAATAGTGCCTTTAAAAACTTTTGAGATTAGTATATATAATTGCAGTTTAGTTTATGATAAACATCTGTGTAGTATATGAAAAGTTGAAGGAAAATTGCAAATTATGTGTTTTTATTATTTATATTTTAATTTGGTTCTTAAAATAAACAAACGAATGTAAAAGTAAATTTCCAGATACAGACAATTATTTTTCGCATCTGCGTTTAAAGCTGATTGCCTTATCATAATTTTAATTTGAAGTAGCAGTTTTTGATATTCAACAAATTCTCTTATAATTAACTAGTTTTCAATAATAATAATAACTATTTGAAATAATTGATGCTATAGGTTCATGATGTGTAACTCAAATTTATGCTAAATAATCCAATTACTTAGAAATAGCTTATGACATTTTAGGACTTTTCAAACTAATTAGGAATAAGACCATTTTTATGAAAATTTGGAAGCAGAAAATAACCTAAATAAAAGCAATATGGTGGACATTTTATGATATTTCTTAGGAAACCCATTTGCATTTTTTATAATCGTTCAAAGTTATAAGAAATGACATTTAAATTTTGTATGTCCAATTCATTATTATGAATAGAGTATCCACATAAGAATTGAAATAGTTTATAAAGTATTTGAATCCATATTTCCTGTTTGCATCTAAATTGGATTTTAGAATTTTCTGTTAAGAATACTTTGATACAGAATTCGACGTGTTACTAAAAAAATATTTTTCTAAAATAATTTTCAGGCCTAAAATTAAATAATATAAGGAATTCGGCATCATTTTTTTCTCTCTTAATTAACAAGTAATGAAATAAGTATATTTTTATATATGCGTATTACTTCAGGTTACCAGAATTTTTAAAAAATTTGAATTTTTTTGGTATTTGGCAATTATCTTTCTTTTGTATATAATAACATGCAGCTACCATTTCTTCCCTTTATTGGCCATGATATATTTTAGCCGTTATAGAGGAATTCTCTAGATTTTTTTCTTTTCATAGAATCAAGGTTTTTTGTTAAAAATATCTAACTGTGAGTCCAAAATATAATTTAAGAGGTGTGTTAAATCCTATAACTTTCTACAAGTCTACTAACTGTCCCACACTATCATAGCTGTTAGTTGTTTCTGTTTTATTAGAAATAATTAAAAAGGTTTTGTAATCACTTGCCCGTATGCTGTACGTGCATCGATTAATCGAATTTTGATAGTTGTAAAAAAATCATCCATAACAATTATAATTCATTATTGAAATTACTTGGAAAACATAGATAAGTCAAGTATTTAATGGATTTCCATTTGAATAAAAAAATATTCCCAAAATAGAAGGAGTCATATTAGATGGGAAGAAAATAATGTCACTTAATGTCTCTTACTCAGAAATTTCGATTTCAGTGGGATTTTTATTTCAATTTCCAATCAGATATTAATATTGCCCCTTCTTTAACTAAATTTCATATTTGGAGGAATAATAAATTCCTTTTTGAATTTAAATTTGTATAGAAAGGTTATTTGTTCTTTTAAAAAGAAATCTGGGACAATAATTAGTACTTGTTTCAAGAATTTTTTTGAAATTAGTGGGAAGTAGAAAGATATTGTTAGTTTAACTAATGTAGATTATGCAGAACTTTTGATGATGATGACGTCTTGTCCATTTTTTACTACGGAAAGAGGGGTGCAGTAGCTTCTGAAGGTATGGACCCCTGAGCACCCGAGGGTAGAGGTCTGACTTCTAGCTCATATGAGGATGAAACACCCACCCACACGTTTGAACAGCCCCTTTTTAAAAGGGGGGGGGGGGCACATTCATACATCTCACAGATTGAAAACAGAAAAACAACCATGCATTAACCGGAACTCACAGAACACGAGGAAGACGCGCTAAAATCTGAGCCAAAGCCGGTGTGCAGAACTTTTCTTCAACATAAATAATAATGCACCCTTTGGTTATAGTTTCTAGTTTTAAGGATTTTTCTTTTTTCAATTGTTCCATTAACAAGAAAAAAATGTAGAATATAATATTATAATTAATACTGGTATTTCCATTGCATTTGATTCAAAAAACCTAGATCCTAGCATTTTGTCCAAGAATACTTGTATTTTCGAATCTTTCTCTATAAAGACTTTACAGGTGTCTTTGTTGTAGTTGCATAAAATGAGAATACACAAATTTATTGGTTCATATAAATTACTTAACAATTACAATAAAGAATAAATAATGTTATCATAAATTAAATTAATTTTTATAGTATAAAACGCATGTAAATCTTTTTGTCAGGTAAAAAAACCATAACTTAGAACCTTTCAAAAAGAGGTTCAAAATTTTATATTTAGAACTAATTTTTTTTATAAATTTATATCCCAAAAGAGTTTAAGCATACCACTTTCTGTTATTAATGTTCATCAGAAAATTATTCTTCATTAGATATTTATTTCAAAATTAGGACAAGTTTCATTTCTCGTTCAAATACCTTTGCTGTTTCTGATTCATCAACAACTATTAAGAAGCTTTCACTCGAGCCCAACTATTGTACTCAATAAAACCTCGCGCCAACCTTAGGAGTATCATGTGACCTGAATGGGACAGTGACAAAAAGTTGTCTGTTTGTAACATCTACTCGCTGTTGCCCAATTGGAATCACATGATCTTGATATGATAGGCGGGATCTTCTTTTGCGCGCAGTAGCTGGCCTCAAGTAAATGCTGCTTTAGTTTAGATAGATATTGTGCAGATAATCTTCATTGTCAAGCATGGGTCTTATAGCTGGGGACAAAATTGTGTTATTAAATTAATTTCTGGATTTATATCTATTGCCTATAGTTCTTTTTGTGCAAAAATACTCACCATCCTTAAAGATTTTTGATCAAGGATTTTAGTGCTTTCTTCGAAAGAACTGTGTTGTATGCTTTCTTTCCATGCTGTTTCAGTGTGAATCTCATCTCTACGGAAACTGTAATTTTACGATTATAAACATGTAATTCTTCAGTTAACGCGACAATGCTTCTATCTGTGTAACAGTATTTCTACTCTGAGCCCTTCGGACTCAATATACGGGTATTCTGCGAGAAAGCAAAACCCTTTCAAGATAATCAACAATTTGGAACAAATGGCGTAAGTACTTTTCTTAGCATTTTTATTAATTTCTTATATTTCAAGCTTTTTGAGTTGTGAATACTAATTAATAATTCTGATCTTGAAAATGCATATTTTATTAGAATATATTCTCTGGTCGTTTAACTCTTTGCACTCCTATGGTGCCTCTGACTCACCATTCAAGACTGTGCATCATATTGACGTTTTATTTATTTATTTATTTTTCAAATTTAATTTTTAGAAGCACCTACGTAATAAGAGATGTAGATTAATTTTTTTAAGAAATTGGACTTAAAATAATTATGTATATTTATTTTTCATAGCAATAAACAAATCTTTGTATTAGGTGAATAATTTTGCATCTAATTATTTTTCGGAGTGCAAAGGGTTAAGTTTTGTTTGATTCCAATTGAATTGATAGAAACATTTTATTACAGATTTTTAAAATTTAACTACCTTCTTAATTGTTAATTAGACAACAATTGACTGAATCATTAGTTGAAGCATCTACATAGCTGTCACTTCTTCGACTAAGAGAATAATTCTTGTAAGCAGATTCTTATCACGAATCTTATCAAACTCATCCATTGCCACCAATTATAGATTATACTTCCAGAACAGTATGGGTCCTATTGAGGTTTTATCATTTCTTGAAATTTCCGATCGAAATGGCTAAAAGTCGAAATAAATGGTAAAAAAAGGTAATGAAATCTGTAAATAAAATTAAGGTGGCCTCAGACGTATCATTCAGGACGTTTTATTGGAATTGGATGTTAGTCGTCAAAGCGAATTCAGATCGAATTGAAGGAATCTAAAAAGTTAATAATGATTGTGAATTGCTATGGAACTCGACGCTGAAATTCAATAAAGAGAATAAAAATGGATAATTTGAGAAATACTGCCAAATATAAATGTAGATAAAATTAGTAATGCGATGAATTTTTTATGAGATTGTATTCAATTATGATATATTTATATATCAAGTAGAAAATCGAAAATATTGAGTTTGAACCCTGAATTTTCTGTCATTAAGCTATATTTTCATTTCAATATTTACTTTTACAAAACATTAAATTGCCAATAACAGGTTGATAATTACAAATCTAGAGTAGATGAGTATTTATACAGACCACTTGGTAAAGGTTACTTATAGTGTGCCCCTTGCCGCGCCAAGGATGCCAAGTCGCCAATAAAGATGGCGGACACTGTAAACAAACACTTTTAAGGGTTAGTGACGGTTACGACTTTTCGCAATATAATGATTATTTTTTTAATCGATAAGCATTGTCTTTTTATTATTATTTTTTCAGGCCCGGTGCCTTCAACAGATGCCTCCGGCAGAATTTTTTAACTTAAAAAAACATCCTACGGCTTCGCTATGCCCGGGAGCGGGAAACTAGTAGCTTCGCTAGCACATTGAACATAAGGAATGTTCGGATAACATGAACAGTAAATAATAAATAATTGAGGAAGACAAAGATGCAAAAAGAATGGATTTAATAGGAAATTTTAAAGACATAATGTACAAACTTGAAGTATTTAATTTGTTGTAAAAAATATTCCAATCATTCTTCATCCATTTATCAGGTTCGAAATGACCACTGACCTGTCATCCATTCTTGAATAAACGCCGAAAAAATAACTAGCGAAGAAAACAAACGAAAGAGCTTTAAAAGAATGACGAGAAATGCGAATAATTCTATTGTAGACGGTTTTTAAAGAAAGAAACCAGACGACTTCGTAAAGAAGTAAAGCAGACGATTTTGTGAAATCGCATACTGAGAATTAAAATGAGTAAAGGAATAAATATTTTATAATCGCATTAAAAATATAATTGAAACTTCTTATTAACTATACAAAAAATCTGAATTATAATACAGATCAAAAATAAAATATTTAATTGATATTATTTTTTTATTTTTAATTTAAGTTTTCAGAAAAGAGTTGAAGCTCATGTACAACTCAACCATTGTAGAAAGAAGTAAACAAAACATCATTAGGGTTACTACAAGAGCTTTGTTTTGGGTTGCCATATTGGCGACAAACTCGGGGGCACACTAATGACCATTTTAACCGACCACTTTATGTTAGTATCTTGATATAGGAATTTACAAATATATGCTGGTTCCGTTCTAAAGTGATCGTGCATGAAGTTGCCACCGTTATATGCGTCTCTTGGGGGACAGGCTTGAATCAGAATAGTGTCCACAATTGACCAATTGGATATTTTGATTTGCATTAAATTGGTCGTTTTACTTACAAACTTCGTTTAAATGAAATTATAGATTTTACAGTAATTGATTATTTATGTTTTTACTTTAAGTTCCATTACTCTCTAAGGCTTTGAGGCTCTCATTCAACTACCCCCCTTTACTATTGGAGTTCATTACAAATACGTACTGGAACAAATGACGGAATATAAATGAACAGATAATTTCACGTAGTCTTTAAATCGCAAGATCCATTAACATAGAAAGTGCATTCATTTAGCCTCATTCTATCCAAGAATACATAGTTTTCTATTAAAATTAAAGAAATAATTTCATATACTCGAAATTAAAAACTATATCAAGTACAAAATAATTATTATAAATAGATTCTCTAAATTATGGCAAAAGACACTTAAGACAGTGGTCTCGTAAAACAATTAACTTTAATTTCTTTGGTATCAATATACCAATTTATTAATGAAAAATGTAAAATATATTACGAAATCTTGATTCCGAAAAAAAATTATTTGTAATTGGATGCACACATATTAACTCTAGAAAAATTTAACAGAAAAAAATTAAAATCCCCCACACTTATTTTGATTTAGAGCTAATATTTTTCAAACAAAAAAAAAGTTATTTTCATTTATATTTTCGTAGTATTATTTCATAGGAAAAACGATTCATAAAATAATTAAAATATTTTAAAAGTTGAAAAATTAAGAGATTCGTAATCATACATATATCTTGTATATTATACATATTTCCTCACTAATTCACATTAACTATAGAAATGATGTGGATACGAATTCGTTTGAGATACGAAGACAGTTCTCCCTGAAAATTCATTATCTCGCGTCTAGTATATCTTATGTGATATTTGGCAATTAAGAAAAAGAAACGCGGTTCAAATAATTTCAAAAGGATCTCCCTCATCAAGAACAGAAATTCAGTTATGCATTCTTTTAAAGATTAAAGAAGCCAGAAAATACCCCAGATCAGAATGAGGAATAGAAAATCTTTTGATATGCCTTAGATCACCAAATAAAATATTATCTTTACTTTCATTCGCTCAATTAAATGATAATTGCAGTTTTCTCTGTGAAGTACAAATGCATGTAACTTCTTCTTAAATTGCCGTAGTTAACAAACTTACTGCCAGATATTTTTCTCCAAGACTATTAAAAACTGGAAGGAAATCTTTATACTTTTTGGATGGTGTATTTTGTTTGGACCATTATATTTCTTATTTCCAATCTTGATGGCACCAATGTTAATATCTAATGAAATTAAGGATAACATTGAATCAAAGAATAAGTGACTAAGACTGGTAATTGAATAATCCTTGCAGTGACCTAAAGCTTCGAGCAACATGAGGTGATGTATATATAATATATTATATAATATTTAGAAAACAGTTACAGATAATCTAGTTTAGCTAAACTGTTAGTTTAATTAAACAGTTATTTAAATAAGTTAATCATAATTAATATACGCGTAACATATTAGAGGGATTGTATCATTCTAGTTAACCATTTTACAGCCACATAACTGATAATTCTTTTAAATTAGGAGATATTTTGAATAGTATGCCCCCTGAGTTTGTCACCAATATGGCAACACGATGTAACACTCTTCTAGCAACCCTAATGCTGTTTTGTTTACTACTTTTAACGATAGTTGAGTTGAACATGAGCTACGACTATTTTATGAAAAATATTAAATTAAAAATAATAAAAATGTAGATTACATATTTTGATTTGGTTCTTTATTATAATTAAATGTTTTTTTACAACTATAAAGACACTACAAATTTATTTTTAATGTCAACAAGAACAGAAATATTTATTCTTTTGCAATTTTTAACTGTCAATATGCGCTTTAAAAACTCATCTCAATACGTACTTTACTAAATCTTCTGCATTCTCACTTTAAAAGTCAGATACAAAGAAATTCTTCGCAGTTCTGATATATATATATATCATTTGCTCTAACGGTTGATTTCCTTGATAATTTGTTACGTCGGTAATTGTGAAAGAATGGATGAAGGATGAATGGAATATATATATATTTAGGAGTTGGTGAATGACTTAAAGGATACTTGTTTGAAATTTTGCATGGAGAATTTTTTTGATTGCTTCTTTTTCTTTTGATTATGTGCATTTTCTGTTATCCACACGGTCCTTATGTTCAATGTGCTAGCGAAGCTACTAGGTTCCCGTCCCAGTTGCTAGTGAAGCCGTAGGATATTTTTAAGTTTAAAAAATTCTACTCGGTGCTTTCTACAGATGCCGAAGGTATCGCATGCTCTAACTTTTCCTCTGGACCCAACAGACCGGCTCAGCAGATCTAAAAAAACAATACTTATCAGTAAAAAAATCATAATTCTATTACAGAAAGTGGTAACCGTTACTATTCTATAGGAATGTTTGTTTTCTTTGCCCTCTATCTTTATTGGCCACTTGGCATTCTTGGCGCAGCATAGGGTACATTAAACCACTTTTACCATTTTTTTTTGTAATGTTTCAGAATATATGAGTAACAAAAACTATGTAGTTTATTTTCACATTTTAATATATTTAATTCACATCTAGTATAAATAAATTGTTCTCTAGATATAAAGCATGTATGCAATTATTCTAAAAAGATGCATTGAAAATACTGCCATATAGACAGAATATCCATAATGTTTACAGTAATTAATTAGTTACTTCAAACTATATTTTCAAAAACACATACAGTGATTTTTTTTATAATTGCAAATTGCATGCAAATACTAAATATTACTAATTTCAAAAGATGAATAAATAAGAAATATACAGAAATGTCTGAAAAATGATTTTAAATTTTTTTGTGGCAGCAGTTGAAATATAAGCAAAATTATTATTGAAAAATTAGTTTATAAACACATTTCAACATAATTTATATCAAAAATGTTAATTGATGATTATGGTTATTATTGAGTTTTTTACAATACAGACATATTATAATTGAGACTCATTTTCCGAAGAAGTGAATTTTAATATTGTCGTCATTTTATAAATTCCACATTTTTTGAAACTATATGGAGTGTTGATAATTTAAGTGGGTTTTGTTGATCTTATTTTACAAGCATAATTTAAAACGACGTTATTATTTTTTACTGCAATTGTAAATTATTGATCAATGTTTTCCAGAAATTGTTTAAAGTGCATTCATTTTTCAAATAATTTACCACGATTTCAAATGATTTAATTTTTATGTGCTACTTTATATAAAATCTTCCGCTTAAATTAGAAGGGAGAATATGCTCTTTATACAGAGTATTAAAAATTTAAATTATTCATTTGAAAATGTTTATAGTATTGTATGTCTGATGCATGTGTATAATGATAATTAAATCGAATTTATTTAATGATTTTTAATGAACTTAGTGTTGTTAGATAGTGATATTTAAATATCCCGAACATTGTGAGTTGACCTAGCATATCTTTTCATTCATAGACTACGCTGAAATATAAATTTATAACAATAAATGCCAAAATTGTGCATTCTGATGCTGAATGATTAATAATTTTTGAAATTGTTCCATACATTCTTAAAACTCTGATCTATTTGGAATAATATTTAATTGGTCATTTTTGGCAAAATATGCAAAAAACTTGAAATTTTATAAAATGTTATCATTTTTTCTGATGCATGCTTATTAATCCAAATACTTTGAAATGCATTTCGGCACTTCCTATGTACCTATCTCGAATTATTTAAAAAGTAGTTATTAGGTCACTAGCATAATTGATAATTTTCTTCTAGTTAAACTTTCTTCTGTCTGAGACTTATACTTTGACAGGACATACTGAAAAATTAGTAGAATCAGTTCCCTTAAAATATAGATGGGAAAAAATGCAAGAAAATTAGTTTATTGAATGACAATATAAACATATTTAAATATTGTATCTTATATTGAAGTATATATCCTTTATGTATGTATTTTGAAATGAAAGTAACTCAATTCAAATTTCTAGGCTTCAGCTAGGCTCAATTCAAATTTCTAGGATTATTACGTATATTTATTCTCTATAATCAATTTTATTTTTTTATAAAATGATAATAGAAACAATACAAGTACAAAAAATAATTTTTTTTCAAAATGTCATCTAAGGGGAATAATAAGCCTAAAATAATCACCATAAATACTCTTCATTTAATTATCAATATTTATTTCCAGTTTCTAAATTCTTGAATTGTTTCTATGTGCCAAATAGTTTGGACTTATAGATATTAAATGAATTGTCAGCCAATATTGTTATTCAAAATTAAGGAATAAACTAAAATTTCTGGTTACGTAGACTTTTTTTTCTATTTCTAAATTGTATATATATTTGTTTTATCGAATATCCTTTGAGTTTCATATCTGAAATACGCCCTGGAAGTTTCATATCTCAATAATTATAGAAATGTCTGATAAGAAATTGAATAACATAAGCTGTCTCATTCTTAGTCTAGTGCATTTTCTTTAAATTTGCAACATGTAAACACTATAATGTAGTGTTCTATAAAATTCAGATCTAGAGGTTCCCATTTAATTTTTTTACAGAAATGGTTACACTCTCTGCAATGAAAATTGTTAAAATTTCAGCTTGAATTTGAAGGAATTTATCTTAAATCCATGTCATTATCTTGTTTTAGATTTAGGCTCTATAAAAACATTGAGAGTTTTTGTCATCAAATTATTGAAAAAAAAATTTCTTTGTTTTAAATATCGAATTGAAATTAACAATATGATAATAAAAATTAACTTTGAATGGGCTCATTCATAAATAGAATTCTGGAGATGATCCTGTGCAAAAATTAACATCATCCAGGTGCCTGCTGAATAATTATATTAAAATTAATTCCCCTTTTATATATTTAAAATTAAAAAAAAAATATTTAGTAACATGAAAATTAACAAACATACAAGCTATGTTTCAATATAAATTAGTTTTTAAACATATACTAAAGAATAAAATTAAAGAAAATATAAGTAAAATATGTTTAATTATTGTTAACGATAAAATCTAGAATTACATGTTTGAAATTAAAATATTATATATTAGCATTTTTCACATTAAGAAAGCTTTGGATAGAAGAAGGAAAAAGTGTAGCACTACATTATATTGTGTCAAACTAAATGCAGTTTGATATTTGGTTTACCGTCTTTCAAATTCAAAAGCCGATACATTTGATATATTTTGTGATTGTTTCCTATTTTACGAGTCTAATATTGACTTGAGTTAATTTTTTAGTATAAGAAAGATTAAGTTTGGATAATAATAAGCAGAAATTCAAGATTTGAATACATGCACGGATTATTATCCTTGTTGTTGATTACGGTCTACGGTAAAATGTTAAACGCAGAATTAATAAAACGTATGCAGTTTTGTCTTCTTTTTAATTGCTTATAATTATTTAAAATCGCTACCAAGGCACAAATTGGTAATTACCATACTTTTTTATTGATATGAACTTCTCGGTAATCCGTTTCATCCATCAAGTGTTGTTTTAAAAAGCAGAAGAAATATAATGACATTTTGTAATGATTTTCAAACAAAATTTGCGAATTAAAGTTAAAAAAGAACATTTCCATTTCACTTTTAAATTATAACTTAAGATAAATAATGTAGAGAATTAAGCTGTGTTTAAACTACTATAAATGAGTTAGTTATCCAATATTTTCAGTATTAAAAAAATCTAAACTACAATTTACAAAATTAAATACTGAAAAATCGAAACCAGTTGTTAAAACCGTTTCAAAATAATAACTTTTAAAAGGTAAAACAAAACCTTAGCTCTTTCATGACTAGTGGAAAAAATCGATTTCCATTTTTTTTTTTAGTTTTTGCTATTTTCCGTGTGTCTCATCTTCTTATCCAATAGCAGCCTTTCTTTTAATGCTTCATGCTTCCTAAACCAAAACTGCTTTTTTTTCGTAATTTAGTTTTTCAGCTTATCTAGTACAAGCAGAAAATCGGCTCTCTTTATATCCAGCACACGTTTTCCAGTTTCTTCTGTTCGATTGTTGTACAAATTGCGGTTACACACTGAAGGCACAAAATGGGTATAAAACTGGATAATAAATTATTAAACTGTGATCTGCATCTATTTTGTCATTTTTTTTATAAAGTGTGGGAAATTGAGATTATTTTGTTCTGTGGTTACAGGTTTTTTTATAGACCTGTTTTATTTCCTATTCATAAATGTAGAATTTTTAACATTTCGTTAACTGTGTAAAACATTTCACATTTGAGAATTTCATCATTTTTCGTATTTTAATATCTTTTTTTTTCTGAGCTTCGCTACCATTTAATCTTTTAATTCAGTTAAATTTTAATATTTTCGAATACTGTCAAGTGTTAGTGAATTTAAATACAAAATATTTCATGGTTTTTCTTAATTATAAGGAAATTAAAAATCAAGACTAAAAAATAAATTTCTTTTAGTATTTTAATAAAAGTAATATTTGATTTATTTTTTTAAACCTACTTTATTTTTGTTTTGAAATTTTATTATTAAGATATATATCTCAATCAAATTTCAAATACACTTTTATGTAATGTCAATTATAATTGCTTTGTACATATTTCTATACAATGTGCTATATGTTTCTCTATAGTCATTTATACTTATTTTTACAAGATAATTATTTACTTCTAAAAATGCAGTAAAATTTAGCAAGAATGGTTTTTGCTTTATGTAACCGTCATGACAGTACGCTCCATCTCGTATAATAGTCAATCAATTCATAATTGTTTAGTAACTTATGCTATAAATTTATTAAGATTTCTATAGACGAATCTCTAATATATTGTTTATTGAGAGTTAAAGCATGGGTCTTAAAAATTCTAGTATGATTGGTTTTATTCGTAGGTTCATTAATCATTAAAACACATTATTTATAATCCAGCCATAAAAAAAAGGTTAATAGGAAATATATATATTATTTTACCGTTGAAATGAAACAATTTATTTTTTACGCTAATAATAATTAATTATGTGAAAATTTAAAACAAATTCAAATTAGGTAGTAATAAAATAGGAAAAAATTTTCTCGGCTTTATTACGGAAAACACTAACTATCGTATCATTAATTGAATGAGTCTAAGTGATTCGCAATCTCCAAAAATCTCTAGTTTATTTAAGATTTTGATATTGAGTTATTCTATTTTCTAGTTTAATTTATCAACTGAATAGATAATCATGAGAGGGATTTAATTTATAAGTAATAATTTAAAATTTGGTAGCTTCCAGATTCATTCCTCTACGGATCCTTATAAAAGATTTTCTAAATTTCATTTTTGCTATTATAAACTTTCATTCCTAACTAAGTTTAAGTTTTAATCTGAATTTTGATAAGAATATCAGTTTTCTAAAGAATTCTAAGTTATTTTATGAAATTTTACATAAACTTATTTCAAACACAAATTTTTCAAAAAATATTTCAAATTAATTATCCCCAGACAAATTTCTAAATAATGAAATAAAATTTGAATAAATAATAATGAAGACTTTTTGAACTACGGGAAAATTATAAACTTATTATACTTAAAATTAATTCTTGTTTCCTAATTGAAAAAGAAAAATTCTAAGAATCAGATTTTAAAGTTGTTTATTATCTTATTATTTATATTACTTCATCTTCTTTCCTAAGCCTTTTACTGCAAACTGGGCTGTTCCTTTGCTATCTAATAAGTGCAGCATGGGGATTAACTTTCGGTTTTGCTTTCTCATTTAACAACTTTCTGGAAGTTTCCGCAACTTCTGAAATAAAAAAATAGTTCTTATGTACTTAATTTCTCATTTCTGGAATTACTGACGCGTGCCCAAATTGAATTTCGTGAACTTGGAAGTCTGGTTGTTCATTAATTAATGATCAGATTATGTTTATATTGCAAATGATATTTGCGCACTTTGAAAACTTATTTAATAAGTTTCAAAAAAAGTTAAACTATTTTATGCTATAACTTTTGATTTTAGAATGTTTATTTTCATTGTACGCTCATACAGTTAACCTTATAGTTAAATCATAATACAGTTCTTGCTTGGTTTCATATTTGCAATTTCCTCTTTAATTAATTTCTTCTGTACCTTTTTATGTTTAATTTATAAAAGATTATTTAGATTTTGATTTGTAAACAATATGATCTCTTATTTTATTCAAAATTTCGTTTATATAGCCAATATATAAAATGATAAATGTACATATATTTTTAATAAAAAAAATACTGTTCAATTATATATATATATATATATATATATATATATATTTTTATATTAAAATTTTATTTAATATGTGTGTGTGTGTGTGTATTTGTGTGTATATGTATATATATAATATTAAATTTTCTTTTAATTAAAAATGGAATCAAATTTTCATAAAAAAATCAATGCACAATACATTGCAAAAAGCTGTTACTACCTTGTTACTACCTTCACAAATGATTTTTTAATAAAAAAGTGCAGTTTATATTACATTTTAATCATGTATGCACATTACGCTCGTTTTCCTGAAAAATAAACATAGGATTTCGTTTTAAAAGTTTTTTTTTACGTTGTAAACATTACTAGAGTAAATTTAAACAAAAATTCAACTTAGCTTCCATGATTTTATTGTTTTTATTTATAGATAGAATATTTTATGCGATAATTTGCTTGAAATCAGTAATTCTTACTTTCTGAAATAAAATATTCATAAATTTTAAGTTTTTTTTTATTTGTTAATCGACATATTTACTCTGCTAATCTTTAAATAAAGTCCGGAATAAGGATATTAAAAGAGGAAGGATTTTTTTTTAATGTAAGGATCAGTATAGAAGAAAATATTCCAAAACAAAGACTTAAATAAAACGATAAAATAATCTAAATTTCAATCCTTTTTTTGAAGATTTTGGCAGAAGGAGCCTAGTCAACAAAAACAGAAAAATCCAGAAATATATACAAACTGTGAATACTGATTAGTTTAGGTTATAAGATTTGATAGATTTATAGACACATTTAGCTATAATACTCATTCTCTCTCTCTCTCTCTCTCT
>JAOUZG010026641.1:15940837-15970039 GCA_026289955.1 Argiope argentata | reverse complement strand
TATAAAGCTTTAAAATTATTTGTCGAAAGCAGATAGCAGAGTCGTGGTCGAAACCATGGAGAAGACAGGTTGAATTTTTAAGGTCACTATTCCATCACGGGAAGAAGGCATTAATTACAAGCTGACGGACAAGGTACGTACGCTCGCAGCACTGCAGAAAAAAAACACAAAAAAAAGGGAGGGACATCATTATCCCTGGACAAAAATATCGTAACATTTTGATAGGGGAAATATTTTTCATAGGGCTGATATACATTGAGATTTCGATGGGGATTTCTATGAAACACGACAAAATAGGCAAGGGAAACACAGGGATATTTTTAAAGGAATGTGCTTGGTTAGACAATTCTCATGTCTCTCACTGAGCTTGAGAATCTGTGGATTTTAGCTGATTTAGCAACTTTATAAGCTTCTTTTGAATTAATTAACTAGAGCGAGTGGATTGGATCAGGAAATGAGAGCATATTTTAGAATGATATCACTATGGGCTAAATTAAGGTAGAGCTTTGGAAATTAATATTAAATTTAATTTTAAAATATTATATATATATATATATATATATATAATGAAATAAATCCAAGGTATGGCATATCAAATAACCATCGGATAGTCAAAACTGATTATTTTTAATGTTAAATTGAAAAATCCTTGATATTTTATACAGAACTGGGGATAAACTTGAAATTTTCTTTCAATGTAACCAAGAAAAAATAAGGATGAAAGGATGTTCTAGCAAACTCGGATATCTGGTCATTACTTTACTTTACAAGAACTTTAAATCATGGAAGAATAGATTCATTTCTTTCTAAACACTATTTTAAGATTTTTTAAAGTTATAATGTATTTTGGTAAAAGGAATATAAAAATTTTTCCTTCTTGATTAATTGCATCGGTTCTTTATGATTGCAAAGAACAATGAAAAAATAGTTCAATTTTTCACAATTTGTATACTAAATATAATTATTAAAAATAATAATAACTAAAATTATCTTTTCTTATAAAAAAACTAATAAAAATATACCATTTGTTTATTCCTATTTCTGTTTATGCAGTTTTGAATGAAACTTTGACATTTGTAAGTTAATAATAAGGGGAAAAAAGAACTTTTTTCATTGAGTAGATTGTATATGACGATAGATACTCAAAATAAGCTCAAATGCATTTCTTATTCTATAAAAATAGCTAATAGTATTTGGATTTATGATTGCATTATTCGCGTTTCAAATTCTGTTGCTTTTAATCTGGGAAATATAATGAACAAAAGTTGATATTTGATTTGAAAAAAATATTGACATTCGAAAAAGAGGATAAGATGGAAACAATAAAAAGATATCTTATCATTTCTGAGTTCATATGATAAAAAACTTCAGCAGTCTAATTCACGTTTTATATAAAAGTTTGTTGTCTACAGAAATGCATCTATTATGCAAAGATTAAAAAAAAAATGTATATTTTCATAGAACAAAGGTTTTAAAAATATGTGTCAGCTGTTATTGCAGAATAAATTGGCTTTGTAAAATACTTTAAATAGTGCTAATTCCATCAAATTTTACATTAGGTTTGAGAATAAAATATTCAGTTGAATGTTTAGCTCTTTGGATTTGGATATTTAGATTTTTTTAAGTTTTTTTTCAATTTTTTTCCAAATTATTTATTTAATATTTTAATAAATCTTCGATTTCTTTGAACACTTCTTTAAATCTCGTAATTCTATTCAATAATTGTTTAAAATGTCTGATTGAAAATAATGTCGATAAAGCACCATTTTTTGCATTCGCAGCTTACTAGTACATTGAATGGATATTATACCAATTACTATATTTATTCTTATAATATACCAATATGTCATAACTTTTCTTTACATATTCTTTTATTTTTAATTACGGAAAAACGTTCCTTTATCTTCAGGATAAACTTTAGTTTTATAGAAATTCTTGTTCTACTATGTTCCTACTACTTTACACACTAGTAACTCTCAATGAAACTTCTAAATATGTACATTTTCCTCGTAGCGAATCTTTCCAAGAAAATATTTGTTTCTCATTGAATACTTTGTATCTCCCTTATTTAGCACCTTCAGATTTTATTATGCAAATGCTGGCTATTAAAATGTTGATGGTTCAGAACATCATGGTTTGGGATTGACTCCAAGCAAGAAACATATATCTGTCTCAATTAATTCAAAAAGCGTAATACCTCGATTCCTAAATAACACGTTGAATTGTAAGATACTAGACTATATTCGCAATATTGTACGTTTTTATCAAATATTGAATAATACAATACGATTTTATCAAATATTTAATCGCAGAATATTATTTAAAAAATCATACACCATTTTGTGCTTCTTGAATTTTAGAACACAGTTTAAAGTAATTAAAGATAAATATTACTAATTGAACTGATAAATTTTAAATTTAGTATGAACACAAATATAGCATTTTTAAAATTTGCATTCTTTGAAGCTGATTAGCTATAAAAATCTTTATTTTCAGAATTATCTATATAATATTCTTGAACAATTTCTATAAGATATATAATAAGCAAAAACAAGTGAGAGAGGATATACATGATTTAAAAATTTAAATCAGGAAGGTGAAATGTTAAATTATTCAATACTCTTAAAGATTTTTATAAATAATGTTTTCTTGAGTGTAGAAAATAAATTTCCTGTCATCAAATAATTTTTATATAAATCTAAATAATTTAAAGTAAAAACATTGAAATAAGATAAATTTTATAAAATCTTACAAAATGAAATGGAATATCATTTTAATTATCTATCGAACAATTTGCTAAAAATTCTCTTTCATAGCCTTTCTTGAAGATAAAAAAATAATAACAAGTTATAATATTTTCTATTCAAAACAAAATCAAGTGAATCATTGCTGTGAATTCCATTTGGAGTTTATTGCATTTCACTCCTAATTGCAATACAAACATCTTTCAGAAATTTGTTTGGTATTTTTCTCCTGTCTGACTTTTCTCTTTTTGTTTTCGACAATGCTTGCTTAGTGATGGAAGAATTGCTTTAATGATGGTATATATTTTTTCACATTTTAATAAAACATTTCTCACTTAGAAGTTAAACAATGATCTTTATTTACCATTGATTTCATAATTTACTTATATTTAAGCCTTTTTGATTTTTTACTGGAATGCTGAATATCAGGTTTCCAACTTATATGAAATGCCTTTTAAGGATTTCTCTTTTATACACTTGGATTTAAAGTCTTCTTAATTGAAAGGCAAAATTTTGTATATCGAATTAAAATAAAACTTAGTTACATAATGTTTAGTTTTGTTTTATATCTCTGTCTTTATGAATAATCATTTTTACTAATGTAGCTATCATCCCTCAGCGATACTTTAAAAAATATCTATTTGCACTACATTTTCTATTTGAGTGGTTGAAATAAGGCAATTGAATTTCATTTCAATTCATTTACTTTATGTATATTGAAGTAATTTATCCAAACCTGCTCAGAATGGAATAGCTTTTACATAGTAAGATTCTTAAGAGGGCATTAGTTACACATTTGGAAAACCTTCAAAAAATTTTAATTTAGGAACTGAAACATGTGAAAGAAACTTTATGTAAATATGACTATTTATCAATATGCATATTTATGAATCCATCCTTACTCTTAAGAATTGAGTTTGGATTGATTATTCTTAATAATATTTTAAGTGCTGATATGAGAAAAATTATTTTGAATTTCATTCAATTCTGAGGCTTTGAAAATACACACACTTGAATATAAATGGGGAGAAATATTTATTATATGATTTTTGAATTTTTCCTACTTGGGAAAGAGGTTTTTTTTCTTGGGAGGGATCTTTACTATCAGTGAGATTTGTCTTACTTTTTTTCCTTTAGAATATGTGGGAATTTATTTATTTATAATATAGAAACTGTTGAAAGGGTAATTTTTGCATATATATATATATATATATATATATATATATATATATGTATGTATATATGTATGTATATGTATGTATATGTGTGTGTGTGTGTGTGTGTTTGATGTTGCAGTCTTTTATTGGAATAATTAATTTAAATATTCAAATTATAGAATTGCCATAATTTTTATATGTATCGGTTAATACATAGAAAGAGTATGCGTACCAGGAATGGAACATTAAAATTAGAGGTTTTTTTAGATTCGTATTATTTTCACAATATTATCCGAATTTCTCCAATTCCTCATGTCTATGGATTGCTCACAAATATAAAATAAAAATACCAGGTAAATTAAGAAAAAGTTTTTCTTTAATACTTTATAAAATATTAAATAATAAAACTATAAAAATGATAATAGGAAAAGAATAACTGTAACAGATAGTCTTGAGAAAATGTGTATTACACAGTACATAACATTTTCACAAAAAAATTCAACTAGAGAAATGAGGTATATGAGAGAAAAGTAGTGAATTGATAATTCACTCTTTTCCACTCACTTCAGATGTTTCTAAAATTATCCTCATTTTAATAACTGGTAAATATCATTTTGTGAATTAAGCACTCGACGAATAAGTCATTTTGTTTAATGTATATCCAACAAAAAATATAATACTATTACTAAAGAAAATCATTATTATTGAAAATTTGTATAATATATCATAATCTAGACTGCACTTTCGCTAGTAATTTTGACTTATTGAATTTTTATTACCCTCCTTAATGAATTATAACACAGTGATAGGTGTGTAAGAAAATTACAAATTTATAATCAAATGGAAAATTTGTACATGATAGAATGTTTTGATTATTTTACTTGATATCAGCATCCAAAAATCAATAAGAAACAGTTTTTAAGGATTTTTGGTTAAACGTCCATGCAATCATTCTTATTGTAAAATATCACGCCAAGTAATAAATAAAACATTTTTAAACTCGCTTTGAAAATGTACATAGTTATGCTTCGATTCTAACTTAGTACACTCCAGATGTACGTTGAATTCTCTAGAGAAAAAAATACTTTACAATTATTCTTAATTTCTTTTTTTTAAATATAAGCAAACATCAAATCATCTGCTGGTGTATTGGTACAGAGGTAGAGCGTTTTTCTCCTGTTATGGGCGTTCCGGGTTCGTGTCCCGATCAGGACATGGTTATGTTCTGTTGTTGTTACCAATCCTTCAGGGATCTAGCGGCAGCTAGTAGATCAGATCCATGATTTCGTGAGCCCTAGCGAAGTCGAGCACCAATAGTGAGCCTGCACAAACATCCGCCAGAGCAAACCCCTAACCAATCCAGGACGTGATCGGGGGATGCCGGCTTCAGATTGCATTTTCTGCACAGTGAAAAGACCTTGCACCTAGAGTCGAATGTCATGTTTTCCAGATGTCCACTTATGAGTCTTGAGACGGTCATTTGATCATGTCTGTCATCTCCCGGGGCCTTTCTGCTGAACCACGGATGGGCGAAAGAGGTGAGCCAGACTTGCCTGGCTTCTTTTTTCCTTATAGAAAAAATTTATAAGTTATAGTCCCTGTTGGGCAACTAGGAACAACATCTTTTAGTCAAAATGTCTGTATCTTTAGTCAATGTTACCTTGGATATTAACAATGGAGGTAATACACTGAAAGTCGACTTCTTTTGCCTTGTCTAGCCTAGATTTTTTAAGATGGGTGATTAACTTTATGTCCACAAAGTCACATACACTGCTCCAGTTCTTCATGGTTGTTTTCTTATGCGCTCTGTCTGTAAAGTGAATGAATGTGCACCTCTGTAAAAAAGAGATGTGCAAGCGAATGTGATAATAGTGTGTCATCTTCACATGAGCTAGAAGTCAGACATCTACCCTCGGGTGTTCAGGGGTCCACACCCTCAGAAAATACTGCACCTCTTCTTTCGTTGTAAAGTGGACACGTTTTCATCATAACAGAGCATCTACCAGTAAATATAATTTCGACATCAAGAAAGAAAAATATTATGAGCTCGAAATTATTCATCAAGACATTTTCAATTTATTTTTATGGCATATTTCAATCAAATCTTTCAGAAACAAAGAGAATCCTCAGCATATATTCCCGAGATTTAAAGCCGTAAAAAACTATCCATTACATTCGAAACACCTTTGAAATAAAGAAAAAAATATTTCACTTGATGAAATTACATTCAAGTGAAATATGCATTAAAGGCATGAGCTGCACCCCCCTAACAGTTAAATCGAATAAGCAAACGGATCGAAATAGCTGCATTGTTTCGCTGAACGTGAAGAGGATGACAAAATGCGTCTAGCTGCTATCAGTTTAAAAATTTATTGCCCAATTTTTGTTTTCGTTTTGTCTCCTGGACGTGTGACTGCATTCTGTACGGTCATCAAAGCAAGGAAACTGGAAAACGTGTCTTGGATAGAAAGATGCTCGATTTACTGTTCCTGTTCAATTCTAGAAAAAAGTTGAATTATATATATAAAAAAATAACATTTTTCAATTTGAAGAGCTAAGAACGTCAAAGAAAAGCTGTTATTGGAAAAGAAGACGAGTCGTGTGATAAAAAGTAACTGAAAGGTAAAATGTTATTGAAATGGATTTTTTCATGACTATTAAAAGGGCTAAGATTTCGTTTTTCATTTTGGATTCTCCTTTGTTTATTCAAGATTATGTATTATAATTGTATGTATTGCTGTATTTTAATATTATAATTGTATGTATTGTTTTTGTAATATTGTAATTGTATGTATTGTTTTTTGTAATATTGTAATTGTATGTATTGTTTTTTGTAATATTGTAATTGTATGTATTGTTATGTTGTAATATTGTATGTATTGTTATGTTGTAATATTGTATGCATTGCTATGTTGTAATATTGTATGCATTGCTATGTTGTAATATTGTATGCATTGCTATGTTGTAATATTGTATGCATTGCTATGTTGTAATATTGTATGCATTGTTATGTTGTAATATTGTATGCATTGTTATGTTGTAATATTGTATGCATTGTTATGTTGTAATATTGTATGCATTGCTATGTTGTAATTGTATGTATTGCTGTATTGTTGCATTGAGTATGCATTAAAATTGTTAAAATTGTATTTATGTAATTGTTATGTATTATATATATATATATATATATATATATATATATATATATATATATATATATATATATATATAATACTTTTAAAACCCTACTGAGGAAGCAGATTAACAATTAATAGAATATTTTAAGATGTATAAGTCATTTTTCCGAAAAATATCACTATTTTATCTTACAATTCATATGTGATCAAAATTTAATCAAATCAATCACCTAACTGAATATTTATGTTAGAAAAAAACTGTTCATGTCATTTACAATATATTGATGTACTCTCTATCAAAATCGTATCAATTCATTCAATTTTTTGAAAGCTTCGATATAAAGTTATTGCCTCAAATTCATGAATCACATTAAATGACAATAAAGTGCTTAAAATGAAATTTCCCGATAGAAGAAAAGTTATATAATCATCAATAAATATCAGTATTAACATTTTATATCAATCGATTGATTCTTAACTTATTCTTTGCATTCAGAGAATTAATTCGATACATAATTATTTACTGAATACAAAGGCTTGCCCCATTGGAACAAAAAATAAACATTTTTTTTAGAATTTAATTAACCCCAAAAGATATCGAAATCATCTTATTTCGCCTTCTATAGGTATTTTTAACAAAATTTAAATTTAAAAAATGAATACATAAAACTACAAAACGGGACACCGTGTTGCATAAGCGAGACACACCATCCGAATGCGAAGGGTTGCGAATGATTGGAAAAGTAATTGGTTTGTAATAAATCCAATATAAAACACTTTTAATATATATTTTTTATCATATTACAAATTAAATATTTTTACATTAAATGTCTTATTTTTTAATATTTAATATAGAAAATAGCATTGAATCCTAAAATACATTTTTACTGAAATCCTCCTTCAGATATATTTATGTATATAAAATCAATGTATTAAATAATAGATCAACTGATAATTAAATTCTGAATATGATAGTGAAATATTGGCATCGGATTCATAAACAAGAGCAAATGCCGATCAGTTAATAGGAACAAGAGTCTCAGAATCGGATTAGGCTTATTTTTCAATAATGGCGACTATCCATTAATTCAGTCACAGACAGCATAAAAAAGATTTTATAGCAGCACAGCATTGTTTGCTTTCGTACCGAAAAGAGTACAATAATAATACAGTTAATTGTTACTTTACTTTTTTATGTTTTTACTATAAACAGTCCCTGATTACTTCCTTTTCCGTCATTGCCGAAACTAAATTCCACAGATTAACTTCCTGCTGCTGTTTCCAAGTTTCTCCTTCATGGGATGTTGCACAACTAATCCAGAAATTTAGCCGTTCCACTGAAATAGATTAAATGAGCTTAAAAGCAAAGTCCATAAAACAAGGCAAGTCAAATAACAAATCAGCATTTCTTCCTTTTTTTTTTCTAAAAGGCTTTTTCCAAGCTTCAGCCATGCGAGGCATGATCGAGCGCCATGCTAAGCCCTGTTGATGGCAACTCTCCTATCATTTGAGTTGTTTTTGAAATGACCATAAATTCCAACTTCGCGGAATCGATGACGGAAGAAACCGGCATAAGCAGAAGGGACTTAATAACTCATCGTCGGTCGCGAAAGGATGTGTAATGAGGATACTCAGGCGATAAATTGGAGTGCCGAGAAATATTCCAACGGTGAATGCGTCACAGATTTGGGTCACAGTGATTACTTACGATTAGGTTTAATGAACACTGGATTTAAACATTTATGAAGCTGTGACATATCCTCAGCTATTTATTTATTTATGTTTTGGATTTGTGCATAGGAAGTGACAAAACTCATTTGAACTTTCTTTTTTGGAAATGCAATCACTGATTCATTTCCTTTCTTAGTATTTATAGCTCTTTAATATATTATTAACTAGCTCTTACCCGCGACTTCATACGTCTGGGAATTTTGATGTGTATATGTGAGAACTGACAGTCTAAATTGTTATCGAAACTGTACGCATGCATAAATTTTCAACATCAGTTGGAGCAACGCAAAGACGTGAATGCTTAGCGCCAGTTGGGGTAAAGCAACGCAGACTAGAAAATTTTAATTTCAATTCTTCTATTTTATTTTTATTGAAAAGCACTGCTGAAGGAATCAAAAGATCTATTAATTAACGATGTTTAATTTTAAATGTATCATACATTACGAAAATAAACAAATTCGTTTTAAATAACCGGTCGAAAGCATGTTACGTCTAACATCATTAGCGTGGGGGAAAAAACTACTTAAAAACAATGTACAAATTCAAAATAGGGCTCTGAAATGCACATTCCTGGCCCCCAAGGTATACACGTACCAAATTTGGTGGCTGTAAGTCAATTGGTTTGGCCAGTACAGCGCCAACACACACACACACACACATTGTGTTTTATAATAAGTATGGATAAGCAAGATTTCGCTCTTCTAAAAAACAAAATAAAATATACTTCGCTCTTGTACTAAGTAAACAAAGAAGATTTCATTCTTATAATAAACAAAGAAAAAGATTGTGTTCTTCTAATATATAAATGAAAGTTTGCCTTTAGCTGTTAATTTCAAAATGAGTAATGTGGAAAAAGCACATTTTAAATGTACTTAATGGATAAATTGAATCATTTGGTGCATTATGTAAAAAAATGCGATCGATAAAAAAATCAAGCCTTTTTATCTTCCTGAAAATAAAAGATGATAAAAATTTAATAATAATAATAATATGTTATGTTATAACTTAACCACGAAATTTGCCAAAAAATCAAACCACTAAACACCTTAATATGTTAAAAGAATATCAGTACCCTAAAATTGCATTGCACTGTTATCTATCAACTCTATCTATTAGCAAACACACTAAAAATATCTTTTTTAATAACTTCTGATATTCTCATCGACTTTTCCAAAATCGACTTTTTTTTGTTAAAATTTCTTCCTTATGTGGAGTAGTAATAATATTGACCTATGAATAACCTAGTTTCTATCGAGTTGGCATATCTTTCAATAAGATGTAAGAAATCACCTTATTTTGAAAAAATTGAGAAAACATGGAGCAGGATTTCGGTAAACAGAATTCTTGAACTGTGTGAAATGCCTTAGTATTGCAGCATATTTTGTATATATTTTCGAAAAATGTTAATAAAATATATGTATGTTATAACAACTGAAAAACATAGAAAATAAAAGTCTAGTTAATAGTAGGTTATTATTTTGGATTATATTTAATTTCAAAATCTACTTTACAACAATTATAATGTGCTTGCATCATTTTAAGTATTAGAGCACTGTTTGATTATAAATATAATAATTAGAATATAATAATTTCGGGAAGAAATAATACTAATTCCGTATTGATAAATCATAGACAAAAGTAATAGCACTGAAGCTGCTCTTAAAAAAATGTAATTGTTTTAAAAATGGATTTTCTTGATCATATGTCTCAAAGGTATCGCCAGTAAAATTTCGATTCATTAAAACTATTGACAATTTTGGAACGTTTTTTTCATGTGTATTCATGACCAAAAAATAACTATGTTGGAATTTTACAGTTATTGGTTCAATAGTTTGTTTTGTAGATCACTTTTAAAATATTTTTTAGACTGTATAAAGTTAGACTGTATAGACTGTTAAAATATTTTTAAACACTGTATAAAGAAATCATGGAATTCTATAGACATTATCATATTAATATATTGATTTGTTTTTATTTAATCTATGACACGATTCTTGAGTTTTTTTATTAAAAAGAACAGAAATGATACCAAAAGGTAGCACATCATTTTCTAACACATCTTGTTAGTGTGTAGAAATTCATGGTACGGGCATATGAGCAAAATACAGGCATTATTGCAAATGGAAAAGAATGTGGAGAAAATAATTTATTAATATCAATGTCATCACAATAATTATACTCCTCAATTATATATATTAATTCTTTGATTTTTTTTCTGAAAGAATGAAAAATTATTGGTTTTGCACAGGAATTTTATTGTAAAATTGAAGTATAGATGTAGGTATTAAGAAATATAAAATAAAACAATCATAAATTTTATGCTAAGCATTTAGTAGGTATAGTACATATTAAAATTATACATCATTTCTAAAGTAAATTTAAACAATTCAATACAAACGCCAAATTAAAATCTGATACTTATTTTCTGTTATGTTCTTATCGCAATATTTAGAGCATTGCATTTTGCACAAAGACACTGTTTAATTCTGTACAATTTGTTTTATTTCTATTCCTGCAAATTTTATTTTAGGTATTTAATATTTTAAATAACATTGGATGCATAAATTTCTTGATCTTATCTATTTAATTTCATGACTACAAAAAATCCATGCATTCACAGAAATTATTGAATCTACAACTCTGAATGGATATTATTAGTATCCCAATAATTAATAATATTTGGAATTTAGAAATATGGAGAGATACTGAACAATTATGATTTTCTTTATGTACAAATTCGAAAAATTCTTGAAACATGTTTTTGATTACTTTATTACTTTTAGGAGTATAAGGAACATATCAAAACCATTTAGTTTACCATATATAAATAATATTATTCAATCACATCTTCTATAAATGTATTCAAAAAGCACTTTTAGTAAGTTTTTAAACATTCACTTTTTTTAACATAATGAGAAAAAGTATGTTTTGCGTCATGTCTAATTCTTCACATTCTAATCTTCAAATTAATGTACGTAATTGCGTATGATGGAAACCTGAAATTAGTTTTTCTCACATTTTCTATCAGATGAAGATAGAATATAATCCCCATTTAATTAAAATTACAGATGTATTGTGATGGCATTCTGGGAATATTAAAAGAATGAATGCTCAAATATACAAAAAATTTCTCATATCAACAAAGAAGTAAAATTTCGTCTCGACAAACTGTATCAAATTGAAGTTATTTAAACACATTTAATGCTCATTAATGTTAGGAGTAATCCAGATAAGGTTTTTTTTTCGTTTACATTGGATAAGTAGTACGATTATTAGTATCAGAGAAGAATTCGGGTTAAGTCTTCAGTGCATATAAAAATATATATTCTCGAAAACAGTAGCTACGGCTTATAAGCAATAAAAACACAGTGAAAGCAATAACGCTCTAAAAGAAAAACAAGATCTTAACCTTTTTATGACTCGCGGAAAATCCATTTCAGGAATTTTTCCTTTCGGTTTTCAGCGGTTTTCCCATCCAATGACCAGTTTTCTTTCCATCTTTAACAGATTCTTTCCTAAAAAGTTTTGCCCAAAAAGTTTCTTTCTCTCTTTATATTATTTTATTCCCAAGAATCCAACGATTGTTAAATCGCATTTCTTGCCACCTAAAACAAATTTTTTTTACCATCTCCATTTTCATGACCTTTCAAATTACACTGATATATCCAGAAGTCCAAACGGAATTGAAAACTTGGCTGTTTAAATTATGATTCGTTTACATCATTTTCAAATGTTTCGTGTACCGTGTTCACGAACATTTCAATTTGTTTACACTAGAAAAATTGGGAAAAGTTAGTGGTAATAATTATTTTATATTCATTTTTTCAATATGAGAATTTGTGAATCAAATTTTTATAAATGACCCCATTTTAAAAAAAGAATTGACCTACTCCATTCATTCCAAAATTTAAAAAAAAATGTTCTGCTTTTGATAGGAATAGTAAAGCAAGTACTTTAAGATATGTAATAGCCCTAAAAAGTCAAATTTTACCCAAAATATTAAATATTTATCTTTCTCAGCATTTTTATTTAGTAAAATTGTTATGTCAGAACAGGATATTGTTTTTTATCATGTCAGAACATATTGTTTTTGGGGTCAGGTTTTGAACCTCAACAAAAATATCGGTAAGTGAAAAAAAATTATCTGCATGAGCATCTCATAAAAAATCAGCTTTTAATAGCATGATGTCATCACCATTTACAAAAAGCCCTGATTAAAAAAAGTCAATGACTACAACAAATAAAACCTAGAAAAATATCATTTTGAGCACGTGATTCTATGAAATGAAATAAATAGAAAATGCGATATTTTTTTTAACAATCAATCCGTGACATAATTTTTTTAAGATCACTTGCAATACTAAAATGACTCATTCAATGAAACGATTAAAATGAATAAAAATATAATTTGACTCGCACGAGCACGTGGTGCATTGGCCGTTCAAGAAGTGATGTTCTGACATGATACATTGAAATATGCATGGCAGAATTCATTTTAAACTTTTTCAAGTTTAGTTTCTACACTCATTCATTTGGAAGTTTCCTTGAATTTTTTTTCTTGTATAATTTACATTTTATTACTGTTTGTAATCATTATATACTACTTAAATATTATGCTAAATATTACCAGGTATCCATTTAAAAAACTAGATATCGATAATTATCAGATATTTTTGTTTTTTTGCTAGTCCATCAGTAATAAAAGGTGCCAGTTATTATGTTAAACTCCTGCCCCAGTTGTTTTGCGCATATTAATCTTAACTTTTACTAAAAATAAATGCATATTTATGTTCGAATTGTTTGATGTGTAAATCGAAACTGAGGATTTATTTGAACATCATGAACTGTGGTAAAAAGAAAAAAAAAAGAATAAAATAAATAGAATAAATATGGTACGAGTGATAAATCAGTAATATTAGCTAAATTAAAAATAAACCCAGTCATGAATTATGATTCCTTTAGGACTGATTTGTAGTACTCGGTACGTTGTGTTTTCTAAATTATATTCTTAAACATATCAAAACCCAGCTAGAACACAACGTTATAATACATATTGTTGCAATGGTTAAAAAATCATAATTAAACGTAGAAGATATTGTAAAAATGTTTTGAACAAAAATTATTAAAATTAAAGAGTTGATTCTAGGTTTAAAAAAAACTAATTCTATTGAGAGGATATTTCGTTGAGCACTCTGAGAACTCTTTTTAACGCTAACTTTTTTTTATTCAATTTGATTTTTTTAACTGAAATTTTCTTACTTATGCAATTATTATCAAAAACTGATGAATCTATTGTTGTTGTTACTAATGGCATTTGCCATGGGCAAGCCCCCCGCTGATACATCAGTAGATTTAAGCCGAAAGGAGCGTCTCTTGTTTTTGAAGTAGCGCCAGCAATGGCCAAGAGAACGACTTAGCTACACACTCACCACATTTACTTGCACAGCCAATTTTTACAGGGGGGCACATTCATACATCTCACATAAAGCACACAGAAAAACAACCATGCCAGGACTCGAACCCGGGACTCCCAGAACACGAGGAAAACGCTCTACCTCTGTACCAGAAGGCTGGCATTGATAAATTTGAAGTCCAACAATCTGCTTTGAGAGCACTGAATCTTTGTTTTAATATTTTTCACACGACGCAATAAATGGACAGTCTAACACTATATATTCATTATCATCTAAAAAAAGTAATACAGAAAAGCTATTATTAGAATGAATCTTTGAAATCCAGAGTGATAAAAATGATTTTAGTTTATAAAAGATATTTAATGTGAATGAGAAAAAAAGCTAAAATTTTATTCAATAGTTTATTAAATAAATAACGAAATTTTGGAAACCTTTCTGAGCAGACAGCTGCAACTTAGTTAATATTATCTCAGTGTCTTTTAAAGTGGTCGTAAATCAAATTCTGAGTTTTATAAAATGGATTAAGTTTACGAGTTCAAACCTCACCGGCCAAAAGATTCCTCGAGTGTGTGGAGACTGGCTCTCGTTAAATCTGTTCATGGTCGCAAAGTCCTCCATGTCGAGAGTAATACCACTGGGGGTACTAGGTCAGAGGTGATCGTCTTCTGTTCCAGGTCTAAATTGAATTAATGAATGAATGAATATGCATGAATGAAGTCATCCCCCTAAAAAGGGTTGTGACGCCAGTGTATCTAAGTCGTAGTCTTGGCCCAAGATTGTGCTACTTGTAAAACAAAGAGACGCATATCTGAGGCTTAAAATCTGCTGATGTATCAGCGGACCTTGTTGTTGTTGTTACTTATGGCACTTGCCTTGGAAAACAACAACATAAGATGCTTTGAATGAGTTCGTCATAAATTCAGCTGTATGAAAGTTGCATCCTTTAATCATTATTAGGACGGTTCTGATTATGTACATTCTGGTACTTAGTTCATAAAATCTGTGATTTTCAACTTTTTCAGGAAATTTTATAAAATCATTACTTTTATGATCATAAATCCTAAATTTTATAAAATCATTATTTATATTAACAATAATGTGCAACTCTCTTTTATTTAGTTTATTTTAGCTTCATTATTATTATTATTTTCAAATTATAGCTATTATAGCCATTATAGCTAGCGAATAGCCATGTTGTGGTTTCGTATCATCGACATTAATTTTTTTGACTTTTGTAATGTTAGATTCCATTTTTTTGAATAACAATTGAAAATTTCATAAAATATATTAATCATCTTAATGAAATTAACATCTGATAATTTTATCAACACAAATTTAAAAACAATTTCTTTCTTTGGAAATTTCTTTTAGAAGTTAATTTCTTTATATCTAAGTTATTGTGTTTATATTATTTTTTTCTATTATCCTTTACTTATTTGAAACCTATTGTAACAATTTTAAAACCCTTCTAATCAAATGCACATACTTTCATTTTACTTTTAATTTTACATTTTCCAACAATGATTAAACGCATTAACTTTAGTTAAATCTTCAAATGAGGAGAAAAAAGAATTATAAAAGGAATTACTTGCCTTTCTTTTAAACTTCACTTGCTAAATAATTATACATTTCATATATTTTTAAAACATCTTTGTTTACCCGGAAAACTCTGATAATTAGATTTTAGAATTCTTTGTTCTTCTAATATTCATATTGCATCATTTTCTTAAAAGAGTTTTTGCAAAAGACTAAGCTGTTTCGCCACTAATGATTACCACGTAAGAGCTAAATTTTGTTTTTACTTTTCGTATTTAAATATTTTCTTCGTTTCCTTTTAGCTTTTTTAAATAAGAAAGATTTCTTTGTTCCTTATTTCTTCAATTAGGCTTGCTTAAATTTTAATTATTCTTAAATAATAATCATCCGCCCATTCCAGTGTTTTGAGAATTCAAGTCAACGTTCTTGCAATTTTAAATTAAGTTTGCACAAAAGCCACTGGCCTAGCTCTGAAAGTATGAGAAATTTTACTCTAATTTTTTATTATGATACATTATTTTACCTTAATTTGATAAGGGTAACCTTTGTGGTTTCTTTATACAGTTTCGTACATAAATTACTTCTCTATTAATTTTAATTTTGTTTTAAAGGTTTCATTTGGGAATTTCCTTCTCAGCGAGGATCATTCTGAACAAGAATGTTCCTAAAAACTATATTTTTCATTTAAATTTTATTGCTTAAAATTTGTCCGTGTCTACAGGAAACCTTATTTAAAAAATTATTATTATTCCAGTTATCACAATGTTTGACTTATTTCATAGATTAACAAAACCTCTATATTATAATATTTACCTAAAAAATTAAATTTTCAGGCCTAAGAATTAAAAAATATTGAAAATATTAATTTAAAAAACATCTATTTCCTTTTGTTAGATTATTTCTTACTCATAAAATTTCGACATTCGTTTCACCATTAATTTCGTTAATTTGCTAGGTATTTTTCCTTAAAAAATTAAACTTGAATGAAAAAATGTATTCCTAAAACCGTTTCAATTGCAAATTACATATATTTATTACAAATATTTAGCTTTCCATATCGTGGGTTTTCACACGAAAAGCGCATTAACAAAATATGCTTTATGCTATTCCTCAACGGTTAGGCTAAAAATACAGAAAAATGTCAAGCAATATTAATGAATTATAGGTAAATAACCAAACTCGGCTATATATTTGGCTACTTTTTCAAGGTTGTAAATGATGGTTCTGGAAATACGAGAATTATGGGGATATCTATATTGAGAATCCAAATCTGGTATCCATCTAGAATACTGTATAACCCGTCATGAGGATTATAAGTGAAGGTGATCTTACAAGACACAGAATTCTGCTTACAGAATATAGACGGCAGAACGGTTGATATAGCGTTACTGAGAGGAGTATTAATGTTTTCTGTGTTCTGGTGTTGTAATATATTATAAGAGTTGTTCTTTGTATACATAATTTCTAGTCAAGTAACTTTTTCCATTTTTCAACATGTAAAATTTCCTTTATATAATCTAGTAATCTGTTTAAAGCCATTGCTGGTCAAGTATTTGTAATACTTTTCCTTAAACTGAAGAATATAGTAATGGATATAGCATAGATTATCCAAAATGTAAGTGCAAATAACCTTAGGATAAGTAACAAGTCCTCAAATGTTATAATCCTATCTTTCTTTATGAATGGTTTTCATGCAATAATAAATGATTCAAAATATTATATCTAATTCACTGAAATACTATGCATTGTTAAGCAGTGAATTGTGAATCTAGATTACCAGCAATTATGAAATTTTTAAAAGGAAATATTTTTAAATAAAATTGAGGGTAGTATTTTATATACTAAAAGTAGGCATTTAATGTTGACAGTTAACGATTCCCTTCCATTATCAAGCCTTCTCCCTTTTATGGCACTTGCTCGTCATTGTCTGACGAAATCAGACAATTCCATGAATATTCCAGAAAAATTATTCTTCATCAGAGCTTTTAATACTCTAAAACAACCAGTAAGAAATATCTAAGTACTCTGATAACTGAGGAAAATAATTATTTTTAATATTTAAAAGAGCAACATTTGTTATATAATGCCTTCTTTTCTATATTTAAATTTAAATAAGGAATTTTTATAATTCAATTCCACTAACAGCTACTAAAAAGTTAGGAAAGCTTTTATTCAAGCAATACATTAGTACAATACCGTGTCACATAATATAGTATAATATTGTGTGATGTTGTATAATATTATTCAAAATTTAATAATATTAGACATTTATTACATGCATGGAATTAATTGCATATATTGACAGAAGGAATGAGGATTTAAAATATATTATTGCTTTTATATATTATTGTTATATTAAATATTTTAGTTTTACAAAAAAAACGTGCAATAATGTCAATATTTCTATTTTTGCTTAAAAATGGGCTGAAAAGTTTATGAAAAGTTGAAAAATCGGTACTTAAATATAGTACATTTAAGGATTTGGAGAAAACCAACAAACTGCCTTAAAATTTAAAAATAAAAAGGCATATACATTTATAAAACTGTAAATTACAGTTTAAACCTTGGAGTTAAAAAAAACTATTTTTGAATTACTTAGACCCAATTAAATATAAAATTTTATACAACTAAATAATCTGAAATTTCTTCCCGTTTTATAATTTTAAAATTCTAAATTTGGAAAATAGAGTATTTGTCTTTTAGGAAAAATATTACTTTCATTTACCTTTACTTTCTAAGACTTTCTATAAATAAATTTCAGAAAGTTAATCTAAAATAAACTTGAAGACAGTAAATTTTTATTTAATTTTGGTACATGATTTTTAAAGATAATGCTGTGGCATTTTAGGAAAATGAAGATTTATTTCTGTTATTTTGAAAATTATTGCTGAAAAGTTGTTAGAATTCGAAATAAACAAGAAAAGACTGTATAAATATGAATATCTGCCCACCCAGGTTTGATTCCTGCTTTAAAACTTATATCAGAGGTCGGTGAATTTTAATGAGCAAACTTTTCATGAGATGAAGCAATAGTTTTCCGTAAGATAATTTCTGTAGTTCACCCCGAAACAGCAATTTTAACATGAAAAGCCATTTTTAAAGGTCTAATTAAAATTCACTTAAATTAATTAAAAAATGAAATTGCTTCGCTTGTCTTAATGTGATGCTCTAATTTCAGAATAAAGATAAATTATCGGTTCAAGTCATAAAGCTTAGAATAAGCTTTAAATATTTTGGAGACATTTGTTTATTATTAGTTTTAGTTGACTACACAAAATATTTTATTACTTTTAAAATACAATGATTCGACGATAATATTCTCTAAGTTTGTCTTAATTGTATCATCGTATATAATATATATATAAATAAGCATAATATAAAAATTATATTATTTTTGACAATTAACAATCAGTGGTATTCAATATTTAAAACACCCAATTTGTAAAATTCAATGTGTTGTTTGTTTGAGTTAATTTTATTTCAAAGCCTCAAATAGGTAATAAAAAAATTAATTTTACAAATTTTTTTTGTTTTTTTAAATTTATGATTAAAATTGAAATAATAAAGTTTCTATCACAAACATAAATTATCTTAACATTTAATCAAATCATGACAGTAAAAATATAATATTATTTAACTTTTGTAATCAATATAATTAAATAGCAAGTTTGGGCTAATTGTAAAAGAAGTGTTAGATTAATTTATTTCTTCTCATTTTTATTAAATAAGAAGAAAAAATGCAAAAGGTAGCCTAAGGATTTTCACTAAAAATAACTCAACATTAGTTTTTAGTATTTTTTAACCTTGATAAAAATTGGAAACTAAAATGTATTAAATCGAATTTCAGGTTAATTAAATTATTTATTGTCTGCAATTTTTTGAAAATAAGTATCTAAAAAGGATTTAATAAGTATCTAAAAGGGAAAATAACTCCTTTTTTCAATCCCTAAAATTAGCAAACTTTATTATATATATATATATATATAATATAGCTTGCAATGTATTTCTTATAAATTGTTTCTTGGTTCTTATATTAATCAAGTTCAAGTAATTTTTATAAAGGTGTAGTGAAAAACATTTCATGTTAATAGAGTTTTTCAAATATTAATTCATTGATTTTTTATTAATTAAAAACTAACTTTCTAGCTAAAAATCTTCATTTCTCGACATCAAATAAGTAACTAATTCAGTTTTTTTTTACCTACACTGATGATGTTAGGGTTAAATTGTTTTGGTCCAAATATTTTAAACGATTATGTCTTTTTTCTTAAGGTTTGATGTATTTAAAATTAAACATTGTTATTTAATCGATTTTTCCGATTCATTTTGAAGTACTTTCAAATTAAAATAATACAGAATAAAGAAAATTAGAAATTTCTAATATGTATTACATTCTCCCAACTCGTGTTGAAAATTCATGTATTTTGCAATGCCGCAATTGGCTTTGACTCCTCAATTGGCGTTGAAAATTCAAAGCTAGTATAATTTTTCAATCAGTTGTTTATATTAATTGTAATTGTTAAGTTGGAATAGCCTGGTTGGTAGGATGATGTATTCGCATCTTTTGGATGGTGAGTTCGAACCTGCAAGGCGCAGATTCTCCGTGTGTGGTGGACGTTCAATGTTTTAGTCAAAAGTTCTGCAAGTGGGGAGTAATGCCACTGGGTGGTACTGGTTAGAGGTTATCTTTTTCTGTTTAAGATCTAAATTACGATCTCTTCATGGATGAATGAATGAAAGGCATAAATGAAGACCGTCCCGTAAAAAGTTTTTTGTGACGTATGTGAGCCAGAATTCAGACTTTTGCTCACGGGTGATAAGAGGCTCATACCCTCAGAAACTACTACACTGCTCATTCCGTTCTAAAGCGGTACACGAAAACAACAGCAATTTTAATTATTTAATAGAAAGTAAAAAAAAAAATAGTTTTCCCCTTAATTACTCAGGTAGGAATTGATTTTAAAAAATTGTTTTTTACATTATTTGTTTTATATTACATTAGCTATTGATTTCCTACATACTTTAGATACTATTAAAGTATAAAATATATTTCATTAGATATGACTTAGACACGATGAGGGCTGTTAAGATATTAAGATTTTATATTTTAAACATTACCTTTCAAACAGCATACATTTTTTTTTTCATTAAGAATATGTTTTTAGAAGGAAATACATTTATCTTTACTAATTTCGAAAGTTGTTATCAGTTCAGTAGAATTGTCAGTAATTAAATCCTTATATGCTGAATAGCATTTAACCAAATATTTAATCATTACAATCCACATTTTAGAAGTTGAATCCACAGTTACTCCCTGTTTTATATCATGTCTATTTTTTAGGAGAATAACTCCCGTTTCTTCTGAAGGCGGTTGTATTGGCAAAGAAAGCGATTCTGTCACGAAAAACAAGCATTGTTAAATGTAGCAAATGTGAACAGAAAAAATACGAAATGTAGACCAACCTTCAAAAACAAAAATTTGAAGGTATAATGAAATATTCGATCGTAAATTTTAAGTTATCATGTAGGAACATTATTATTTTCTCATTACTTGAAGTCATTAACCCATTTTAACCAGCTTGAAACAGTCACGATGGGACTTCTCTAGCGGTTTATATATTTATATAATATTAACTTTCAGTTTCAATTTTTCTATCTGCCAATTTAAATTTTATCTTGACTGATATTTAGATGAAATAAGAGCTATGATGTCATAGTTCTTCTTCAGCGTTTTAAAAACGCTTCTGCTCTTAAAGAAGCATTCGTAATAATAAAGCAATTCTGGCAAAAGCAGGTCAACCTTTCAAAAACGCCTCATCTATCAAAAGATGTCTTAATAATAATGCAAAACTGGTAAAAGTAGGTAAAAATATTCTTCCCCGTAAATATTGGAGACATCAAAACCTCCTAACCAAAACAGCATATGCTCTCACATGATTTAAAAAAACTGCTTCGCAAGTAAAACCAATACTAACTGAAATAAACGTTCATAGCGAAAACTATTTTGTATTCAGTTTGGTATAAACTGACACGAGTAGATTGTATGTAGATTGTGCTATTTTGTCTTATTAATTACACATGGGTTAATAAGGATTTAAGTTAGCATGACATTTTGTAAATTCAAGAAAGATGCATTTTTTAAAAAAAAATATTGCCAAAACTCATTACATAAACTTGAAAAATATTGTCAAAACTCAATAAATATATTTTAAAAATATTTTCAAAACTCAATACATAAATTTTAAAATTTTTATCTGAAGGGAATAAAGTTTTGCAGATTGGGAACTTTTGCTCTAAAGATATTAAAAAAATAATGTTGTGTATAAGTATTATAGTTATTGAAGAATATTGAACATTTATTTTATGTATTAGAATATGTATACTATTCATTCCGTATTTTCGACTTAATGCATTGAGATTAAATTTCTTTTTAAACTACAAAAAATTTCTTGTTAAACATGTTGCCTATTCTGGAAGTCTTTGATTTCATACAGGGTTATACTGAACATGGGATTATTTGTTGTTCTGCGAAAAAAGAAAAGTACTAAAAGAATTATATTAAACTCTTTATTTGTATCTCAAGCTTTATGCACTTAAATAATATAGTTTAAAGAAAAAGTTCCTTTTAAACAAGAATTTATGTTAACAATCAAAAAATTCATACAGAATGTTATTCTGCATCAGAAAAAAGAAGAAAACCAGAATAATAATAGAATTGTATTTCTATAATCCGATTACTTATTTTGATATTCCTTTGTTTCCGAATATTTCCTCAGAAACAATATATTTCTTTTAGACAAATGTTTTTATTCAAAGTGAATAACTTTCGGAGATATTATACGAGTAATTTTTCACTATATCTAAATTTCCGTTCTCTTATCACCTATTTCTTTTTTATTCATTAATCACTGTAATGTATAATTCGTTTTATCTAGTTTAACTTTTAGATTCTAAAAAAATAAACAAATTAAGAAAATTTGAAATGTGATTTCATTATAATATTAAGTGTTTATATTTCGATTTCGAGCATTTTCGTTTCAATTATTAATTTCTCATAAACAACTTTTGAATAAAAAATTAGTAAATTATTCATTAAAATATGAACCCTTAATATTTTAAATAAACCAATGAAAATGAAATCTCTCTCATTTTCATTGATTTGCTTTCATTTCCGTTCTCTTATCATTTATTTCCTCTTTGTACCTTAATCCCTGTTCTTATTAATGCTCCGTTTTATCTTGATAAATTTATAGATTAGCGTTCAAAAAGAAGTAAATTAAGGAAATTGAACGAGATAGGATTCAATTATATTTTTAAGTGTTCTTATTTTAATTTCCAACATTTTCGATTGTAATTTCTCATAAACCATTTTTGATATTCATTCAAGAATTAATAAACTATTCAATAAAAATTAAATAAAAAAAGAAAGTCTTATTTTGTTACAATTAATAACATGAACTAAGCATGCAACAACAATTAAAATATATTAATATGGATTCCATTTGTAAAATGATATGTGAACTTTGTTCTAACCTAAAATTTTCATAAATATGATGGAATAAATAGTTTATAAAAAATATTTCATCTGAAGGTATATTGGAAATTGAAGGAATTTTAGCATTTAGATATATTTTTAAGACAAGGTATATTTTTAGATAAGATTGTATTTTAGATATGTTTTTAGGCCTAGGCAAAATGCATCAAAAGTGAAATTCTATGTCCATATTATGCTTTCAATCTATTGCATCAAAACCGTCTCATCAAAAGTGTCTCTGCAAGTGTAACATTAAAAGACGATTAGAATGATTTTGATTCACATGCTTATTTTTAAAATTCATTTTATTTGAAAATACGTTTTTAAAAATTTTCAAATGATATTACAAATGGTAGTATCGTCATTATAGACTATTTATTTAATGATTTTCAGAAAGAAAATCTTTCGTTTAATGTTAATACAGAAATACTCCAATGAATTATTTTCCGCAGAACTTTCTAGCAAATAAGGCAATATTTTATATCACATATATGATAAATATTTCTTTATTCTAATAAGAATAAAGCCTTTTTTTTTTTTAAAAAAAAGTACAATATTCCTTTAAGACGGCGTAATATAAAAATAATCTTATTTCTCTATAAAGCTCAAATTTTTTTGTACATTTCACTCGAATTCTGCTATCTTTTTCTCTGTGCCTCATGCTCATTGCCCTAAATATGTTAAACTATAGTCTATTATGAAGGTTTAAATCAAACATAATCTGAAAATATTCTTTTTTAGCTTATTTTCTAATGATTTCTAGCAGTTAGAAAAACTCACTAAAATTTCAACAATAATTCCTTTAAGATATAAACCAACATCCACAGCACATATCTAAAAATGACAAAAACTCTGATAAATTTCCTCTAGAAGTCGATGGATTTCTTTTCGCTAAATCATTTTGACGCCTTTTGGCTTGAAGAAAAGTCGTAAACTTGGAACAAAAACGTACTTTTCGGATATAAAATCTGCAGGGGATTTTTTTTTCAGTTTTCTTGTTAAACAATAGACAACAGTAACTTTCTGTAGTAAATCATATCGATCTATTGTTGTATTTTTCTTTCAACTAAGCATAATTTCTGTATCATCGATTATTTCTAAAAAAATTTCAGTAATCTCCTCATTAATCAAAGAACATCATTCTGTAGATTTTAAGTAAAAGCTGCTTACATAAATGATTTTAAGACAAATGCTACCCATCAGAATGATCTACTAAAACATTTTTAGTTCTTTAAACTAGATTTTAATGCTGATAAAATTGATATGAATTGATAATATAAACGTTTAATCATTTCTGTATATTCGCTTTGACATAATATTTCATATTTAGGAAAAGAATCTAAAAGATAAATGTTAACAAATTCTTCAGTAATAGATATGTACTAATTTTTTAATGTAATGATATTCACCAACCAAGGAGAATAGGAAACTTTCCCTTTCAAATTTCTACAATTTTTAAATATTTATATGCTTTTTTTAAACGAGCAAATATTTTTTGATAAGTTGAAATACGCTTTAAAATATTTTATTTCGCATTTTTTAAATCATAAACTAAACTGAATTTCAAAATAAATTTATCACATGCCAAGTTTAAAACAAAACTAACTTAGATTATTTTGTATTATGTATATTTTTAGTGATTCATTTAAAGTCTATAAAAATAATGAATGTTTAAAAATGAATACTAAAATATGAAACATTTAATGTAGTTTTTCTTTTGAGGTTTTGAAAATATTATTCATAGACAGCAGATCAAAAGGATAGATAGTCAGCAATAGTTTTTCTTTTCCCAACTGTATATGTTTGACATTTTATTACATGCATTAAATATTCATAACAATATGATAAAAAGCAATGCAAAACAAAATTATAATATTTGCATAATTTTTCTGTTGCTATTCCATATTTTAAATACATACATAAAATCTAAAACCTTGCAATGCTTAATATTTTATCGTCGTCCTTTTATTTTCTACGTATCCATATACATTCTAAAATTCTACATTTTTATATGCAAAAGATTATTATTAAACATGCGTATATATAAAATATAAGGAAATAAAATTAAATATCTTTTAATTTTTGACACATATTAAGCAGAAGAACAGTTTTATTTATTTACTTCCTACAGAAAAATTTAGCTTTTGTCGTGAATTAAAAAATGAGCTCAGATTTCTATTTTTGAAAATTTATTAGTTGTGAGACAGGACGAACCTCATTGGTCCCTCCAAAAATATATTATGCTTGGATTAGAATTAAAAAAAGCCTTATATATTTTATTTGCTAAGTTTTTAATAATATTATGAATATATTGTCGGTATGTATTAGATTAATACGCAGTTAGAAACAAGTACAACATGTTGTAATGTCTAAGATTAAAGGACGACTATGCTCTTTAACACTAAGAACATTTATTTACAGACTACACAAACGTACACACACAACGGAAAACATTTAAGATGAATTTAGACTCAAAAGGGGGAAGGTGTTTAACATGGCTAATAAAATTTAGAAAATTAAGTGTTATAAAATTTAGAAGTCAACTCTGTTACAAAAAAAAAAAAAAAAAAAAAAAAAAAAAAAACCCTTGCAGCACGTCAAGACATGTTAAGCCCTTCCCTCTACAACAACAATATGGCAACGTCTCTTTAGTCGAGTGCGAACAGTGCCATCTATCCACATTAGGAGACAGTACAATGTGAACGGACCCAACAAATGTAAATGCCAGTCGAAATGTTCTCATCTGATTTACCTTGATACTTATTCATGGCCGTTTAAACGAATCTTATTGAAATTATATTTTCTTTTCATTGATTACTGCAATATTTTCATTGATATTATTAAGGTGGTTTTGCAGAAAGCACACCTTCACGCTCATGGTATAGCATTGTGATTTCCATGAGACCAAGGATTTCTAGATTAATCAAACATTTTTCCTACTTGTGTGTTTGCAAGAATTATCAGGAAATATAACTTTGACCTAAAAATGATCTTTACTAATTTCAGTGAAAGCTCTTCAGCGTTGACAAAGTTTGACCTATCAAATACATCGATCTTTATTTTTTAATGCACTTTCTTGGACATAGGACACTAAGGTACTTGATGTTTAACGATAAACGTTTCAGTTAGCAAATAATTATCAAACGTCTTACATGAGAGTAAAAATTTTTCGGGACTTTTTAAGTTTATAAATACCGAATGCCAATAACAAAGGCCGATTTAACAAAACTACAGCAAGAGTTCGAGGTAGCTGGATATTACTGAGAAATTTCGTCCATATGTTCTCTAAACATGATTGATTTATGAACTCTGTCACAAACTTCGTTTGATGGAGACAATCTGTAAGGTGTATTTTGGCGAAATTTCCGTTTCCCAAGCTCTCAAAGGATACCCGAACTTATATTTGTTTAGTAACCATCAGCTGTTTTTTTTATCTTCCGTATCAACTTTCTAATAATATCGATTGTCACTGTAGATTTTGATGGACACGGAGTTAGTTTTATTTTTGAAAGAACCTTAACAACTTAACAGTTTCATTTTCTTTACTATCTAATAAGATTGCACCTTCTATTTTGGGAATATTATCTTATTTTAATATTTTCTTATTTATTAAATGGATATGATGCTTATACATTTTAGGATGTTATTCACTATATTTTGATGATGCTTTTAATTCTTTAAGATGGTCCAGGTACTATAAGGTCCAGGATATTAATGATATTATTTATGCTGAAAAACTTGATGTAAAAATGCATTTTTTTCACTTTTTAATATATTTCAATTTATTAAAAACTAATGAAATGTATAAAAAGTAATTGATTTTACTTCGCGTTTAAAAATACAGTTTCATGAAATTTTAATTAATACATAAAGCTCTTTTATTAAAAATATCAACTTCTTTTGCAGAAAATGAAAAAAATCGCGCATAAAAATTGTATGTTCTATTAAATAATTTTAAAATAATTCCTTAACAAATGTTTACTTAATACGAAAGATTTACTGCAAACAGCTTTATATAAATGTCTCTTAGTTATTTTTAACAAATATAGAATTACACTGAATTTTTTTTCCCATGAAAGAAATAGAAGATATCTAAGATTTATCTTGCAGAAAGTTCTTCAACATCAAAGTAGAGTTAAATACAATTTCAGATATTAATAACTTTATTAGGAATAAAATTCCTATAAGTTTAGTGTAATAAAATTTAAAACATTAAAAAAAGATAAAATGCCTTTAAAAAGATGAAAAGCGAACTTTTCCGTTATGTTTGAAACTTTTTAGAGCTGGAATGAAAGTAAAAATAAGTGAAAGTATATATTTGATATTGTTAAATATCATTTGAGGTATATTTTATACATTCCATATTGGTAGTTTTCTTATTTCCTGAAAAAATGTATTTGAAAAAAAAAGTCACGGAAATGCCTTATACTTTATTTCAAAAGCATTAAAGGCTTTATTTCTTTGTTAAAATCACTTTGCAAATCCTCGAATACAAAGAATGCCTATTAAAAGTATTTTATCTCATTTTGAGACGTTAAAATTTTTTGGTTATTTTTAACTATGAAAATATAGAGATTTTAGTTGTAAAACATAAAGAAATCAGTTATTTTTATGTTTGTAAATTTTAATTACCTGTTTCTAGCTATTGTAAATTCAAATTATACACCATTATCTATATGCCATTTATATATTTTAAAAAATATTTAATGAATTTGTCTCAACATTCAAATTTTTTTCTCAATTTATTGAATTATTTATGAATTGCAAGATAATTTAGAATAAAAAGAATCTTTTACTGATACATATGTTGATTCGTTTACAAAAGTAAAATTTCTATTCGATAAAGCAACTTTTATTTAAAAAAATTCGAATTATTTAAAAAAATTCGAGCTTTAAAAAAATTCGAATTTATTCTTTATTGCTTGCCAAGACGTTCATTCCTAATCTTGGAAGATGCTGTTAATGCACTAGATGAGTGCTAGAAAATTTAATTTGCCATTCTAGAACTTAACTGGAGGCTGCCCCTAAAACGGGAATAGAGAGTTTCCGATTTTGTGGTTGATTCATTTCTGTATAAAGTCTCGGATGGGTAAAATAATCAACCAATGATTTCTTCATGACCTCTACATTGATGACGGGACGTACCTCCTACGGGCAGGATTGTACTGTGGTTGGTGAAGACCATTGAGATTTAACCATAGTGTAGCAGATATTGAAAAAAGTGGGTTAAAAAAGCTTGTTAATTTTATAACTAAGGAGTTAATAATAGATTTACAGTGTGTAAGTACTAAAAATTACGACTTTTTGTATGCTGCTGTGTAGTATAATACAAGCGTAAATAGTAGCTAATCGCTAATAGTGTTCTCATTGATAATAAAATAACGGTTAATTTCAAACAAACCAGATTGAAATTTGCTGAATCACATTTGTGTCTGAAAATGCAATTTATTTGTATGAAAATATTTTCAAGAGAAAAGATTTCCTGTTAAAATTTAAGTCGAATTAGATTTACAAATTTTATATAATTGAACATTTTGTTCCAATAAATAAAAAAAAATGCCAGCAGGCTTTCCATTTTATATCTACATTATTAAATGCCATTATTAAAATGCCAGCATGCTTTCCATTTTATTTCTACAATATTATTAGTTACAAAACATAAAGAAGTGGGGGGGTTGTGTTCGCAAATTTTGATTACGTGCTTCCAGTTATTGTAAATTTAAATGATACACCATTATCTATATTCTATTTATATATCTCTAAAAATGTTTAAGGAATTTTTCCAATAAATAAAATATGCCCACACACATTCCATTTTTATATCGGTTAATTCTCCAATAGACGCGAGCATCTGTGAACTCGTTGGCGATAATTCTTAACAAAAATTCAGAGCTTTTTTATTCATTTCCATTGTTCAACTGGTTCTATATATATATATATATATATATA